>JANBPK010001728.1:0-13874 GCA_027579435.1 Candolleomyces eurysporus
TCCAAGCCAAAGGAACGAGGCGTGAGTTGAAAACGCACCCATTGCGCCGTGGAGCAGGTCGCCATCCCCAAGTTGGCCATGGTGGTCGGAGGTGAAGGTCCTTGGTGACGAGAGTCACAGTTCAGGGCACAAAGATTGAATCGAATGGGCGCCACTTTCCCACCTGCCCAGCACGGCCCAAACACGGTCTGCACCCTGGCACCCATTCATACGGATCTAACCNTTTTTTGGACTTCGCCATCAAGCGCCGGGGCAATGCAGCCCCTGGATCCGGTGGGTGACGGTGATAAGCTTTGACTCAGCGCCCGAAAAATCAGTCCGACCCACAAACCACCCATAATTATAATGCATTGAACTCGATAACCGGTACATATCAACCCAACAAGACTCACGAGAGCAAATCGTCAATCAAAGGATGAGAAAGTAAGTAAGCGCCCTACTCAAAAGTCCAGAACGAGAAATACTTCCGACACCGGGAATTCTCACTCTGGGTCGAAACATCTGAATAAGCAGACAGGACACTCCGTCAAGTCTGTGCAGGAGCAGAGGGCACAAGTCTCCGCCTCCGGTGTTTGAGCCAAAACGCGCCACCGCCAACGATCAGAGCAGCTCCAAGCAGAGAACCTACAACTGCACCGCCAACTGTGTTCGCATGACCGATGTTTGTCACTGATTCTTCCGATTCCGCAGATTCCGCGGACTCAGAAGCTGCTGCCGCTTCTGCTGCTGTGGAGGTAGGCAGTGAGCTGGTGATAGAAGAGTCTGAAGTGCCGGTCGATGAAGGGATGGCCGTCGATTCCGTCGCGTCTAAAGGGGCCAACTTAGCTATAACTACTCGCAAAATCAAAGATAACCTGGACTCGCTTACTTGTGTTATTCCTCGCAAGGAACTGATCAAACTGATCATTCGTCTGTGTAGCGCTATGAGTACATAGGGCAACAAATANTTTTTTGAGCTATTCCCACCTTGACGTCGTAAAAAGCCCAAGCAGGAACCCGCAAACCAGGAGGGAGAGGCTCCGGGTATCTGTGCAGGCTCCATTTCAGGAAAGGGAAATGAATTTCTCTAAACCGAGCTTACCGTTCCAGTGTCACATTAGGACAATTCGTTGCCCATTCGCTCCATCTGCAGTATATTTGCCAAACAAAGTCAGCGGGTACCGCAGATGCGAAAACGGATGTGCACGCACCGCAAAGTAGTTCGTCCTTGGCACAAGCCACAAGCCGTCATTAAAGAATACGTGACGGAGTTGCACATGCATGAATTCGCGCTGGCGACCGTAGTCGGTCCTTGATAGTGCTGTCCTTCTGACAGTGGTAAAACTTCGAATGCTGGAGGAATCGCGTGAACATGAGCTCAAATCACGCGTCTGGAATGGGAGAATGCTCACTTCCACCATTGCATGGTGCAATGAGGGCCGACGCCACTTCACAGGGGGTACTGCCCTGAGAATTCGTGGTCTTTCACCAGGATAAGTCGATTGGGGTGGAAGATTGTAGCGAATATCACTCACCCATTGATAGTAAGGAAGACACACAGCTTCAGATTTCTGAGCAAGCGTGATCGGAATCTGATAGAGAGAGGTGAAAACAAGTAGTGACAGGACGGCGAACATGGTGGCAGGCCAAACAAGGGACGAAGAAGGTTGAGTACTCTTGGATCGACATTCTTGTATTTAAAGACGGACCAAATGTCGAGGCGTGAGGAAAGTACCCGGATGAACCTCTCACTGCGTGCCAGCGGGACTTTGGAGTGAGATAGTTCGGCGCAGATGTCGACCGTCTGGGTACCTTCTTTCCAGGAAGTCTGCGGGTGTGGCCTTTAGAACCGACCCACGAATGCCAACATGGCAGATTTGGCCAGCCAAATTCCTGATACAATCATCCCGGAGCAGGAAATATGTCAAAATCCAGGAAGCAGTCAGTACAGGAACAATCCAGTTAGAATAAGCGGACCTTGTCCTGCGATGTAACGCCGTTGACAGAGACGCGCGATGAGAACGTATCCGCCACGGGAACGCCAAACATGAAAATTAAAATTCGGGGTTAAAAGGGCTGGGATCAGAAGTGATTGTCGGTAATAGGGCCGTCAATTGGAAAATATAATACATTGCTCTGTTGATTCGATCCTACTTTTACTCGCCAAAGACAGCGCGCATAAAAATCCTCTTGTGCAACTTGGATCCAGCCTCATCAATGGACTGTATCTCTTCTTCTGTGAGATCAGGAACTTTCTCGGTATCGAGGAATTCTTCAATTCGGCTCTGCTTCGAAGTCGTCCTGAGAAAGGAACGGTGAGCGCTTTAGGGAAACTACTTCATGAGGAAACGAGAACTCGCGCGTACGTGATCACGATGGCACCCTTCTGGAGTATCCACTTGCTCAACACTTGACCCGCCGAAACAGGTGCACCTCGAGTCTTCTCGAGTCGCTCCCTGACCGTCGAAAGAACTGGATCAATTGGACCACCAGGGACACGAGCAACTGGGGTTTGGCCTCCATAAGAAGCGGTTAAGATCCCGTGCTTCTTGCCCAAATCCACGATGGGCTGGGCTGCTTTCCACACGTAGGGGTGTAACTCGATCTGATAAACGGGAGGTGAGTGTCTTGATTATCGAGCACCACGGGATGCTTACCTGGTTGACGGCGGGAATGACTTTGGCGGTTTCCAACACGGTTTGGAGGTCCTCGACACGGAAATTGGATACGCCAATGGATTTAGCTAGTCCTTCAGCCTTCACTTCCTCCAATTGCTTCCAGAGATCCTGGAGCTTTCCCTCCTTGTTGGCGGGGGAGGGGCTATGAATCAAGAACAAATCGACGTAGTCCGACCCGAGCTTCGTCAGAGACTCTTTGAGCAATGCCTTGACATTGATCACCTGGCCCTCGGAGGGAGGCCTGAGCTTGGTGGTAATGAAGAGTTCAGAGCGGGGTTTCCCAGATGCCTTGATACCAGCACCGAGAGACTCTTCGTTCTCGTAGACTTGGGCGCCGTCGAGATGGGTTATACCGGTCTCGATGGCCAGGCGAACGAGCTCTTCAGCGTCTGCTTTATACAATGCTGTCCCAGTGCCAAAGCCCAACCAGGGAACTACGTGCCCGTCGTTGAGAGTGACCGTCTTGGGGGGAGCCATTGCTTGGTGGGGAAGAATATGGAGGAGCGTAGGTCTGGCGAGGGTCAAGTATCAGATAAAGCCGTGGTTCGGAAGATCGACCGGGCAAGTGGCCTCATGAGCAGCAAGATTCGCGTGCTTTTGCAAGAGCCCATTGGCCATTTCTCATACAAATTGTGATGACAACCTCAAGTGTGCTGCATAAGCCTATGATGCAATGCTTCATCCAACCAGAGAGCACCAGTCAACTTTTCCACGCACCTAGTACTGACCGGCCCTAAACTCACTATTTTTAAAACTATTCGTCACTTGTTGTCCTTCATCTTTTAACAACTACCCAGGTACTGCTATACCACATGTTAGACTGCGTATTCCTACTGCAGTCCTTCATCGAATGTACCTCAGATCGATTGTTGCACCCTTTGGCCGTCCTACCTGCATGGGTGGTTGGTTCGGTCACCTGGTGTATCGACAAATTTCAACCATCTTTTCGCCCACATGCTACTGCAATAAAGAAGTGATTTGATACAACAGACCAGAAATAACAATAATATGTCCGAAAATGAACGACCGTGGTACACTAATTGGGTATCTCTACTGGTATTGTTGCTGCCCCATAAGGGGGCTGGTAGTCCGTGCATGACCCTGTCTGGAAAACTGGCTGGTACGCAGGGATTCCGAACTCTCGAGCAGCTTATCCTGTCAAGCAGTGAGGTGCTGTTCCACAATTATACTCATGACAAGACTCACCTGCGATTCATGATCAGCGACAAGCGAAATATTGTTATTGCTAGGAGTGTTCGAGCGCGATAGAGATCGAATTGGGTGAGGGCTGAAAGGACGGGGGGTCACTGCTCTTGAATGGGATTCACCCATTTCTTTGAGGTACGCTGCAGAGGGTGCCATCCTTGCGTTCTTTCGACGCCTCCTCAAGAAAAAGATCATGGCTGCGATGATCAGTAGGAGCAACAGGAAGCCTCCTACAGCTCCGCCAATTATAGCACCCAAATTTAGTTTCTTGGCCGCGCCAGAACTCGAAGCGTCAGCTATGTCTGTTGGACTTGATATTGGTTCCCCTGTAAGAGATGTTCTGCTTTCGAATAGTGTAGAGTTGCTACTGTCAACAGTGCGGGACACATTCGTCGGTGAACCAAGGACTGTGAAGAGATCTGTAGGCGATGTCGACGTTTGCTGGGGGTCGGTTCTGGTAACGTCGGTATTTAGTGTGGTTGAAGGAGTGTCTGGTGATGGCGATGATGACGTTCCGGTGCTCTGACCGGGAGAGGTNGGGGGGTTCACCTGTAGGGACTGTCGTGGGTGCTGGATACGATGTCGAAATCGCTGGATCGAATCTGTCTTGCGCCTACTCAACGTTAATCAACAGAAACAACGGTGTTTATTCAACGACTTTGGACTCACGACGATACGGCTAACTTCGCTAATGGCCCATCCGGGAATGGCAGTCGTGATCTGTGGATCCAGGGGGATATCTCCGTAGCTGAAAATTCACTGTCAGAGATGATGTTCAGGAAGCAAAATTGACATCTCATACCTAGTTGGGAAGGTTCGAGTACATTGGGCGGTCCACTCGGACCAGCTTTATACCGTGACCCATAGCATGTCAGTCCTCCAGCGGCATAGCGAGTGCCTGAGACGGTTCACCTGTATGGACGGCTTTGTTCGCAATGTGCGCAAGCGGAAACCAGGGCGTAGTAGATCCCTGAGCAGGTGCAGGAATTCTGGTTCTGTGGGGTTGGGGGTAGCTGCAGAGGATTGTTTTCAGGTACCGCTGAATATAGGAATACAAATTAGCATGTAGTTAGGATCTCTGATTGAATGACTGACTTAGAGAGCATCCAGCCTTAATCCTATAGGCCACTTGGCAAGGGGTTTGTCCCAGGGAATTGCTTGCCTAACTTTCTTCAGCACAGCACTTGGTATACCTGAGAGTAATGCCAGCGCTCACCCATTCATATCCAGGTCGACAGTTCTGGGAGAGGACAAAGGAGAGAAACTGGGAGAGGTATAGTAGTACGCACAACGCCCTTCGCGACATGGCGCGAGCGAAGGGGCAGGTCAGGAAGGAGGCATGAATATACGCCCGCGTTGCCCAAGGTGCTTTAGATAAAATGATGCGTGTGATGGAGAAGGATCAGGGGCGTGATGTCTGGTGGTGTTATGTATTGATGTTGCGAGGTTTCATGAAACCCCATCCATCGTGTTCAACGGAAATTGCAACTTGGTCGGTTGCCATTCATTTCCTCATCCTGCACCAGGTGATGGTTACGCGCAGCAGCAGAGACACATCAGGGAAGCCTTCGAGGAGCCAGAACCACTCCGCTAGAGGCCTTGTTGGTATGTTAACCAAGGCATGAAGAATTGACAGTTGGCATCGACTCAATGGGCCATATGTGCGATGTGCGCCGAAATACCCGTTCGGGGTCCGATGTTGTTGCTAGTTGCGTAAGCTTGCGTCTAGGGAGGGATGAACGTGGGAGCTTTGCCTTGCGTCGAGCTCGCAGCGCGTGGAGTGAGGAAAGGTCTCATAGCAGTCCGCTGAGCGATAGGCTGCGAGAGGTGGCTCCACAAGAGTGACGGTTACAAGGGAGCTCTATTCTAGGCGGGCGCTAAGGAAACGCGGGTGTTGCCGATGGCATCAGATTCGGCCCCAAATGGCAATCGTGAGAATTGATTTGTAAGACTGTATAGTTTTGCAGCCACAGGCTCCCTGTCGGCGGGGTTGTGTTCACCAAAATCGAGCTCGTCGTCAAGATTCGCAATGGCCCCTTCCACTACGTATGTTCGACGATTATTTGGCATTCTGACAGTGACTGAACGACGATCTCCCTCTTTACAGCGTCCCGAGTGCTTCGGTCAGTCGAAAGAACGAAATTTTGGATGGACTTGTATCTCATGTTGGAATATTTGGTTAGGCGATCGAGGTCCCGGAGACTCTCCTCAAGAAACGCAAGCAAAACGAAAAGGCTCGGGAGGAGCGTCTTGCTGCAGCTTCTGCTGCCCGCAAAGTGAGTATCTGGGCGATTTCGTTTGAATGATGCATACGATCTTTTCGATTGAGTGGCTAGTTCATCGATGCTGCCTTTCAAATATACCATCTTTCGGGACTGACTCTTCACTTTTTACTTTCTTTTTTTCCCCCCGATTATTGCAACATTCTGTGGAACTCTTATCTAACACCTATGTTAGGCTGCTAAGGCCAAGCGAAAGGTCATCTTCAAGCGCGCGGAGGCCTATGTGAAGGAGTATCTCAACAAGGAGAAGGATGAGATCCGATTGAAGCGTGCTGCACGGTCATCTGGCGACTTCTACGTCCCCGCCGACCCCAAGGTCTACTTCGTCATTCGAATTCGCGGGTGCGTCTGTCATGCTCCTCGGGACAAGTCTCTATGTCCTTACGTCATTTTAGTATCAACGAAATCGCACCCAAACCCCGAAAAATCTTGCAGCTCCTCCGCCTCCTCCAAATCAACAACGGTGTCTTCGTCAAAGCTACCAGGGCTACCCAGCAAATGCTCCGACTCGTTGAGCCCTACATCACCTACGGGTAAGTGGGTTGGTGACTATTTTAGGGACCACCTATCAATGACACTTTCTGTAGCGAGCCCAACCTCAAGACTGTTCGTGAATTGATCTACAAGCGCGGATACGGCAAGGTCAGCAAGCAGCGCATCCCCCTCACCAACAACCAAGTCATCGAGGAGAACCTTGGCAAGTACGACATCCTCTGCGTTGAGGATCTGGTCCACGAGATCATCACCGCCGGCCCCAACTTCAAGCAGGTGAGTATCCTATGGCTGATATCGCGTATATGTAAATTTAACAATTGCCAAAGGCGTCCAACTTCCTGTGGCCCTTCAAACTCTCCAACCCCAACGGTGGCTGGAGGACACGCAAGTTCAAGCACTTCGTTCAGGGTGGTGACTTTGGTGACCGGGAGTCGAACATCAACAAGCTCGTCCGACAGATGAACTGAGCTCCTTGCGTTCGGTTTTTTCTGTGATCGTCGTCGTTGTGGATAGGTGTTGGAGTTGGACGGGGCGTCCAATAAAACCTCTACGTAGTACTATGATGCATTCCCGCCCTTATGTTCTAGCTATGACTATGCACTGTATTGCAGCCCTCCCAAATTCTACACCTCTGGGGCCAATCGCATCGGAACTTTCGTTATCAGCTTACGGGAGTGGCGCCGTTTCTGGCCCCTAGGCGGTTGGCGTGATCTTCCAAAATTGTACATTTTTCCCTGTCGCCACCGCACCCCCGTACTTAACCGCTATACATAGAATACTTACTCCGGACTCTCCCTCTTCGTTATCTCCCAACACCATGAGTCGCAACGGTCACCCCATTCAACGCATGCTCACCGCCAATGCCCAATGGGCAGAGGACGTTCAGAAGGCAGAGCCTTCGTTCTTCGAGCAGTCGGCCAAGGGCCAAGCTCCCCATGTATGTCGAAAATTGCCTGCGAGGTCTGGCTCCACTGATCAGCTCCCGATAGACCCTTTGGATAGGCTGCGCCGACTCTCGAGTCCCCGACTCAATTATTACAGGATCCAAGCCAGGAGAGATTTTCGTACACCGAAACATTGCAAAGTGAGTACCACGTTATTGCTTGGCTTGTGGCAGCGCAGCCAAGGCTGACCGTTTTCGTCCGTCACCCAGTCAACTTAAATTGGACGACTACAATGCTCTGTCTGTCTTGCGATATGCGGTGGATTACCTCGGAGTTGAACACGGTGCATTATTTCTTCTCTTCTCATGACGATCCTATTCCAACCTATGCTCTGCCATGCTGCCACCTTGTGTGGTGCATGATATTCGCTTTTTTCTTCCCCCTTTTTTTACAGTTGTCATCGTTGGGCATACGGAGTGCGGAGGTGCAGCCGCCTGCCTGGGGGCATCGCAGAACCCCAGCCTTGACTTGAAGAACGCCATCGCAACGGTTCCTTCCCTACCAGCCGACTCGTCACTCAACCGATGGCTCGAGCCGCTTACCCGGCTCGCTGCATCGCTCGGACTCTCTAGCACCCCGCACCAAGAAGCGCTCCCCGTTGTCGTTGAGGAGAATGTCAAGATGCAAGTCGACATGTTGGCGAAGACGGTTACCATTAACGACGCCTGGACCAAGGGCACGCCAAAGGGGCAGCAAGTTTGGATCCATGGATGGGTCTATGACATTGCCACCGGAAAGTTGAAGGATTTAAATGTTTCTCGAGGACCTCCGGGAGCTAAGCCTCTCAGCGAGGGGCCTTTGAGCGAGGAGCCTGCTGAGATGTAGAGTTTGTTCGATAGCCTGTACACAAAGTTCGTGATGGACTCGGGCTCCCACATGTTTTCGTAGAAGCAGCGTAGTGTTGTAAACAGCGTGTTCGGTGACATCAATTATTTCAATTGTCCATTTCCAGCCTCATGCGAGTTCGACTTCTCCACTCTCCACCGACTGTCTAGTGCCCTCCAGAAACTGGGGCCACTTTTGTCAAGTCGTCCACCACCCCCATGGCGACGCCGACGGTAAACCCGAACAAAGATGGCTTGTTGGTCCAGATAGCTTCGTACAATACCAACCTACAAGGAATCCTCGGACTTCCACAGGACCTGGTCGACTGGCTCTCGCCCACCCTCCAAGTATCAAAGTTCCTCTCGGGAGGGGCGAGAGCGCCTGATATCGTCGCGGTTGGGTTCCAAGAGCTTCTCCCGCTTCACCTCGGACGTGCGTAGTTTTCTCTGTGCCGTACGACTCCGAGTCCTGACCCCACACCATGTATATCCGTTGTTAATCGCGCCGCACGCACACACTCCACTCCACTTGTCCTTGTCCAGTCGCTGGCCTGTCCAAAGCCATTCTAGACAACCGAAATGCCCTCATCCTCTCGCAAATTGAGGCTCATGCACCTAACAAGGAGAAGTACTCGCTCGTGGCCAAGATAGCCAACGTTGGGATCGCGCTGTTGGTTTATGCACGCGATGATGGTGTTGCGCGCAGGGTGGCGGACGTGCAAACTGCGTGGACGGGGTGCGGGCCTGGGTATATGGGTAACAAGGGTGCCGTTGGGATACGGTTCCGCGTCGCAGAGGATGCCGCACCAGAGGGCGGGGAGACGTTCACGTACGTTGGCCTTATTTGAGTGGACCCCTGTCTTTGGAAGTTGATGCGCTTGTGNTTTTTTTTTTTTTTTTGCAGATTCGTGAACTGCCATTTGACGCCGCATGATCATAAAGTCAAGCAGAGGCTGAATGATTATAAGCATATTGTGTCGACGTTGCTGTTCCCTCCCTCGCCGGGCTCCGAGTCAAAGGCACCCAGCACGCTCTATGATACCTCTCATCTGTTTGTGTTTGGGGATATGAACTTTCGCGTCGATTTGCCCGCGTCGCACCCTCTTTCTGCGCTAGTCAAGACTTCCCAGTTCTCTGAAGCTATCTCTTCGGGCAGCTCGAGAGAGGAGTTGAAGGAGTTCGACCAGCTGACGAACGAGAAGAACAAGGGGAATGTGTTTGTTGGGTTGCATGAGGGAGAGTTTTGGAAGTTCAAGTGCAGTTATAAGTACAAGGTTGGAGAAGTGGATCAGTATAGGTCGGTTCTCATATCCCCTTCTTTAATGTGATTAACTGACTGATCGAGCGATTTCAGCGTACGACGGATACCGTCTTGGACAGACAGGATTCTTTACGCGACATATAAAGACACTCCTGATCAATCGGCGGTCAAGAACTTGCTCTATACCAGCATTCCGTCTTATACCACTTCAGATCATGTACGTGGTTAACTGTCCCCCATCTTATTCGAGGACCTAAAACGAGTTGTTCTGCAGAAACCTATCATCACTCTTCTGCTCTTACCGCCTCCAGACACAACTTCTTCCAAGATAATCCCCAAGCTCACTCTCCCATCGTCATACCACCCAGCTCCTGACCCCAATGCCAGCGTGAAGCGGTGGACGGGTCGGTTGTTGGACCGCTTCATTGGGGTCATCTGGTGGGTATTTACGCTCTTGGGAGCAGGGTCGGGACNTTTTTGGCTTTGTCAACTTCTTTGTGGGCCTTTGTGCTTTCACTTGGTGGAAAGGAAGGCCACTTAATGCTACAAACAATGTTTGAGTGGTGGTATTCTATTTGTACATTATACATTCCGGTATTGCTTTGGCACCTGTTGTATGTATGATATTGGGTGTCGCGTACGGGGAGGACTATACAATGGTGATCAGGTCGTTGGGGGTATGTATGGAGGTCCGGGTGGAGGTGGGTATGGATATGGAACCGTATATGGAGGAGGAGGTGGAGGCGGCGGGGGCGGATGGCAAGGGCAGTTGCCATAGTACGCAAGCTCCCCTTCCAACCTCGCAACATAAGCCCGCGCCCGAGCCAACTCCGCTTGAAGCGCATGGGGATCGCTGACAGCATTAGGGACCTGCAATTGATGCGGCTGTAGATGGGCGTGTCGGAAGTGGCGCAAGCGCTCCGCAGTGGTGATGATCACTCCGTGCAGTGTCTCTGGCCCCCAGGGTTTGTTCGCTTCTATACCAAGTTCTTGGAAGAGGTTTGTCCACTGGGTAGAGAAGGTGAAGTATCCCGAGGAGTGCTTGTGGATGCCCATCTTTTCGATAGCTTCCTGGGTTGCGAAAACAGAGGTGTCGAGCTCTTGGCGCAGCTGGTCGCGTTCCCGACGCAAAGCGTCGATGGCGGGTTGAAGATCTTGGTTGCGCTGTCTCTCGACGGCAGCAGAGTCCTTGACGCGTTGCAATTCGTCTGAAAGGGTTTTCATTTCGTGGAGATGACGCGCACTGGCTTCGGCTTGTTGATTTTTGCAATCCTGGAGCGCCTTTGATACCGACTCGTGAAGAGCCGAAAGTTCCTTTATGGTCGCGTCTTTTTCCCGCCCTGCGATGGCCTTTTCATGTTCGATTAGGTCGAGGATTTGATTGGCAGCTTTCTGGACGATTACGCTTCCTGGATCGATATATGAAACTGGGGCAGGGAGAGATGGCGGACCCGGAGCAGAGGCCGCCATTGTGGCGGACGAGGGAACTGCTCGGAGATGAAAGAGAACCCCATGGACTCATTATATACATCAGTCGTTACCATGTCCGCACGGTCTCTGAGCCACTCGATATTTGTTTGTTTGTCCCCTCGGATACAAACATTAAATGGCACACTGGAGTGCGGAACAGTCATTGGGGTCATCTGGTGTTCACGCTTTTGGGAGCAGGGTCAGGACTTTGTCAATTTCTTTGTGGGCCTTTGTGCTTTCACTTGATGGAAAGGAAGGCCACTTAATGCTACAAACAATGTTTGAGTGGTGCTATTCTACGTGTACATTATACATTTACATTCCAGTATTCCTTTGGCACCTGTTGTTTGTATGATAGTGGGTGTCGCGTACGGGGAGGATTATACAATGGTGATTAGATCGTTGGGGGTGAATATGGAGGTCTGGGTGGAGGTGGGTATGGATATGGAACCGTATATGGAGGAGGAGGAGGTGGCGGCGGCGGCGGATGGCAAGGGCAATTGATATAGCACGCAAGCTCCCCTTCCAACCTCGCAACATAAGCCCGCGCGCGAGCCAACTCTGCTTGAAGCGCATGGGGATCGTTGACATCATTATGGACCTGCAATTGATGCGGTTGTAGATGGGCGCGTCGGAAGTGGCGCAAACGCTCTGCAGTGGTGGTGATCACTGCGTGCAGTTTCTCTGGCCTCCAGGGTTTGTTCGCTTCTATGCCGAGTTCTTTGAAGAGGTCTGCCCACTGGGTAGAGAAGGTGAAGTATCCCGAGGAGTGCTTGTGGATGCCCATCTTTTCGATAGCTTCCTGGGTTGCGAAAACAGAGGTGTCGAGCTCTTGGCGTAGCTGGTCGCGTTCCCGACGCAAAGCGTCGATGGTGGGTTGAAGGTCTTGGTTGCGCTGTCTCTCGACGGCAGCAGAGTCTTTGACGTGTTGTAATTCGTCGGAAAGGGTTTTCATTTCATGCATATGACGCGCATTGGCTTCGGCCTGTTGATTTTTGCAGTCCTGGAGCGCCTTTGACGTCGACTCCTGAAGAGCCGAGAGGTCCTTTATAGTCGCGTCTTTTTCCTGCAGTGCGATGGCTTTTTCATGCTCGATTAGGTCCATTATTTGGTTGGCAGCTTTCTGAACTGATATGCTTCCTGGACCGATATATGAAACTGGGGGAGGGATGGATGGCAGGCCCGGGGCAGAGGCCGCCATTGTGGCGGACGAGGGGACTGCTCGGACATGAGAGAGAGCGCCATGAACTCATTATATACATCAGTCGTTACCATGTCCGGTGTCACGGTCTCTAACCAGTGCACTCAACATTTGTTTGTTTGTNCCCCCCGACCCGATCCAAACATTCAAACGGCACAGCCCCATGCTGTCTGGAGCACGGAACAGTCATCATTGTCTTCCTTTCTGTGTTCCAACGATTTAGCATGGCTGCCCTCGCGTCGTGAGTACACTCCTGCAGGCCACAAATTTACCATCCTCATGTCCTGTACAGACTACTGCCCAAGCCCGTCAACGCCTCAGTGGCCTCGGACGATGAAGACGATGTTCAAATCACACGGCCAGAAGCGACAACCTCCCAGAGTGTCATCATAAGAACGGTCGTCCCACCATACGGCCAGCGGAAAGGATGGAAGCCATCGAGTCAGGAGGATTTTGGTGAGTGCTCAGCCTCTAGGTACTTGGAAACAGAGGGCCTGATTTTTGCCAGGCGACGGTGGTGCTTATCCTGAATGTCACATTGCCCAATATCCTCTCGGCCTTGGAAAGAAGAAGACTGCAGCCGGAAACACACTAGCCCTCCAGGTCGACAGCGAAGGCAACGTTCGATACGACGCTATCGCTCACCAAGGACAAAGAGACGGAAAGCTCGTTCAATCCCAATTCAAGGATCTGGTCCCACTTGCTTACCGAAAAGACCTCGATGACCAAGGCAAGTCCATGGAACGGCCCTCGGAGGAAGAAGTTCAGGCAACGGCGGACAAGACAAAGGCCGCTCTCGAAAAACTTGTGAACGGCAAAATTAAGGCCGCTCAGCCCAAGAACGTGCCCGATGCTCATGGCAATACCTCCTTCATTCGGTATACGCCCGGCCAGCAAGCTGGGTCCGCAGGTCTGAAGCAACGCATTATCAAAATGACCGAAGTCGTGGAAGACCCGCTAGAGCCTCCTCGCTTCAAACACAAGAAGATTCCTCGTGGTCCCCCGAGTCCGCCACCCCCGATTCTTCGTAGCCCTCCACGGAAGGCGACCGCTGCAGAACAGAAGGAATGGATGATCCCGCCTTGCATTTCGAACTGGAAAAACAACAAGGGTTTCACTATTCCTCTTGATAAGCGTCTGGCCGCCGACGGTCGGGGTCTTCAGGACGTGAGTGCCTTCATTCCTCTCTGTATCCGACAAAGATGCTAACGGCTTCCTCGACAGGTCTATATTAATGACCACTTCGCCAAATTCTCGGAAGCTTTGTTCGTTGCTGATAGACACGCTCGCGAGGAAGTCCGGCAACGAGCCCTCATGCAGCAAAAGTTGGCGCAGAAGGAGAAGGAAGCCAAGGAAGAGAACCTTCGTATGCTTGCCCAGCGTGCTCGCGAGGAACGCAGTGGTATTGCTCCCAAAGCAGCTGCACAAGCCCAGGCCGGATTCAAATCATCTATGGCTGCCTACGGCAGTGATAGCGAGAGCGGTGGTGAGTCGGAATCCGAGAAGGAAGCAAGCGAGGACGAGGAGGACGAAG
>JANBPK010001729.1:0-13782 GCA_027579435.1 Candolleomyces eurysporus
GTCACAAAGAAGAGTGTCTTGCACGGTTTGCCCCTACCTTCTTCCCTGGGGCAGGGATGGCAAGTGGCGAAATACTGGAATCTCTGTGGAGCCAGTTGAATGGAGCAGCAGATATTACAAGGACCATGACTCTCGCAAATCGTTCCGAAATGCTCGACGCATGTATGGCAGACATCAATTGGAGGAAGCTGCAGACAATGGGTGGGTTCCCTTGTGCCTCAATCAATATGTCCTTTGTTAACGATCAGTTCCCAGTTTCTTGGCTCATCCGTCAGTACAAACGGGCCGGGGAGCAGTTAAAGACGGCAAATCAGAATTTCGAGGATCTGGATAAAACTGCTTCACAGGAGCATAGAGATGCATGGCACAGGGAAATGAAAGAGGCCAATTCAAAACGTGAATCCCAGTCCGACCCCTCCGCTATGGACTTGTACAACGTCAAGTCCAGCAAAGGTCTGTCTACCATTTGCTTATCACTGCACTCAAGGTATGAATATGATTGTACGGTCCAGCGGAGGCACCTGTTACAGTCCAGATACGGCTCATGCGGGAGGAAAATCACCAAAATCGTAACTTGGGTACTACTACATGGGTCGCAACTGCTATCGGCTTGCAAGAACTACAGTACGTTCGTCACCCGGTTTCAGAGAGATAGATTCTTATGAAATGTACTTTGAAGACTTGAAATCAGAATGCTGGCCGAGCAACACCACCGTGTACCAACTGAGGCCGTCCAGTTAGAACTCGAGAAAAAGCGAGAATCAGCACTTCGGCGCCTCAACGACTTGTACGCTGAAGCGGACTCGCTGTTTCCAACAACTCGGCTTGATCATCACTTGGGGCGCCGTGTACCGGGGTTGAACTCAGTCTGCACTTGCGAAGACGAGTGTGTTTGCTCAGCCCAATATCAGACACGGCCATGGGAGGATAAGGAAGAAGTCGAATTCGCCATCATTCCCCTTCTGTCCTCTTTTGAGGTACTGCCTAATGAATGGACGAGTCTGGCGGGCACTGAAGAACAACTCCGTGTCGCTCAAGCTAACAACTCTCTCGAGCATTTGCGAGCTGACATTGGCCATAAATCATATTTATATCGGGCAAACAGAAATTTAGCAAACGGGAAACGAGAACAGACTCGTGGGTACGACTCAATCAACTCCGTCGAACGGTCGATGCGCCTAAACGGACAGAAATACCGACTTGCCCAGTGGGCTTTGGAGCGCCTGGGCGTTACTGCAAAGTATTCCCAATTCCAGACCTTGCAGCGGGAGCACACCAAAGCCGTCACAGCAATCTACGATCCAAATAAACCCGGTCTTAGAACAGACAGCATGTCTTGGATCTGGACGATGAATGTGAAGAAAGATTCCGAGACCCACAGCTATCTTTATGAAGGTCCGTCACCGCCAGTTTTAATAATGTCGTTCTACCAGGTGACTGATATCATTTCATTCTAGTGCATCGTGTCAACTGGATTCGCTCTATCTCCGTTCGAGATCGATGGCTGGAAGAATTCACCATCGTGCAATCAGAGATGGAATGGTTTGTAAGATACACTAATTTTCGGAAGAACCGTGCATTGGAATGGACGAACAATGGGGGAACGGATGGGCACATTGCGTACGCCTATCGTCAAGCCGGAGTATGGAGCATAATGGGAGTTAGGGCGATGTTAGAATTCCAAAAAGCGGGTGTCAGAATCTCTCTCGATTAATCTCTGTAATTTATCGGGTGGTCATATTCCGGAGATTTCGAGTGATTAAGGTCGACTTGCATAGTGTTCGTTGGTGTCACAAATACATTACCCATTCCAACGCTTGTTCTTTCCTTCGGCCAAGTTAAACACCATCATCGTTCACTCCAGCCCCGGTCCTATCCAAAACTTTGACTCTGAACGCTCACCGACACCATGATCGAGACCGCATTAGAGGCACTGAGACTGTTGGATCGGAACGCCCTCCAGAATCTCATCCAATATGCCGCCAGTCGGGATCGTTCCATTGGACTTGCATATGTTACCAATCATGCACGGTTTACGGAGGAGCAGAAGGAGACATACATTACGCACTTTTCAAACGAACTGGTGAGTACTGGTATTCCTTCTTTGCCGGAATGTACACAAACAGTTATTTAGTTGATTGGCTCATACGTCGTCGGATATGCCGTCGCACTTCACACAGGGTTTTTGACCACATATTTTGAGTCTAAATACATTGAAAATACATAGAAAATACACCATATATTTTTAGTGTATTTTTACAAAAAATACAGAACAAATACAGAAGGTATGTATTTTGTGGAAAAAATACAAAACTATTATAGGTCAAAAGTCAAGTTCCATTGGTTTTCCTGGTGTGTAGAAATCAATCCAATGGAACTTAGTTTTGTCCCATAAAATTTTAGTATTTTTTCAGTATTTTTTCCACAAAATACATACCTTCTGTATTTGTTCTGTANTTTTTATAAAAATACACTAAAAATATATGGTGTATTTTCTATGTATTTTCAATGCATTTAGATTCAAAATACAAAGCAGAAAACCCTGTGTCATGGGACTATCATTTCAATCCCCTCCACTCTTTGCAGACTCATGAAGTTCATCACCCAGAGCCGTTTGTCGAATGTATCAAGTCTACTCCATACCGTCACTGAGCACAACCCAACGGAGCACCTCCTAGCCTATTACTCGGGGGACTGGTGGACCGATTACCCATCCTCGCTGTCCGTCTCAAATAGTTCCTGTCCCGTCACGACCGTTACCGCCCTCGTTGAACACTGGAAGGTTCAGAAGCGAAATGTCATTGCACTGGATTCTCGACACATTGTCGACGCTGCCAACTTCTCTGGGCTCACACTGGACGAATTGAGGGAAGCTCGTTCAGTCGCCAATGACACACTGTCGATCCTGGAGCTGGAGGCGGATATGAATATGCGCCAACTCGATCTAGTGAACGGTCGAATCATCGAAATGAACGACCTGGACGAAAAGCTGTCGGCCTTGGCTGGAAGGCTGCCAGCTGCGATACCAGAGATCTGGCTACAGGGTAGAAAGGGAGAGGACCGTATTGGACACATCTAGTGAGCCGATCCTGCATGAGGTACGTCAAATTCTCCTCAAGCATTACACGGCAAAATAATTAACTCAATGTGATTCTTCTATAATACCTCCCTTCCCACTTCTATTCCTATTGAATTCCCTTTCCCATTGTTCATGCATTGTCTTCTCTGCCCGTAGTACACCCGCTGTTTAACCGCTGCCTCCGTTCCGTCCTGATTTGATCCCGTTATTTAGCCGTCATCCCCGTTCCGTCCTGATTTGATCCCGTTATTTCACCGTTGTCTCCGTTCCGTCCTGATTTGATCCCGTTATTTATCCTACAACCCTAGATACAAGTTGTGTATTAGATCAGAGCACAAATGGGTAAATAGCGCGTCTACACACTTCGGAGTTTCAGCAAAGATGCCCCCAACAAAGCTTCCTTCCGTTCACTCCGTNCCCCGTTATCGACAGTGTCCCGTCCGCCGCTCATGTACACTCTGCAGCTACGTTTGCTGCCGAGTGCTTTATCCTTCCTCCTGATCTGGAGCTCTATCGATTAGCAGAGTCCCGATCCTTTGTCTCGTGGATTGTCCTCCGTCGTGAACTGTTTCTCCGGCTCTTGTTTGAAAGTCCCCTCAGTCTCAACTTTGAACGGCGGTATATCGATATCTTCTACAAAGAATTGGTGTGTTTGCTCCTTTTCCTATCGATAAGCCCTTAAGAATGACTCATGGCAACACCTAGGACTTAACCATCATTGTACATGGAGTTCTCGCTCCCTATCGAGAGTCGGCACCAGTATGGGATTGCCTGGATTACTTCCTGTCCATCATCCTCCACAAGCTTCCAAGACACTCGGCGTCGGTGGAGGATATGTGGCTTGCGCTACAAAGTGGCTGCTTCTTGGATCCTAGCCCATTGACATACCCCGAGTCGATGGAGAAGGCATTGTCGCAATGGTGGCAGGTCAGCGACAATGGCCAAGCCCCCAGTCATTCCTTTGCAGACGTTATGAGGTGCTGGAGGACCTGGTACGACGGCACATACACCCTAGATCCTTTACGCCCCGTGCCTGAAGGAGACGTCCGTTCGGCGGCGGCCCTTATGTCAAACATTCTGTCTCTCCTAGACGAGCAGGGGGAGTTCGCGTCCTCTCACTTGGAATTGTTGGAGGCGTCGCTCTCCCACATGATTAACCTTCAGGAGCGTTGGGACTCAGTAGCATACAACGGTTGTGCCCAACCATGGAAACCGATACGCTTATTAGACAATGTATCATATATCCCATAGTAGAATCAATATGTATCCGTCCGTTGCCGTTCTTACCGTCCGTCTCTGCGATTGCTTGGTTCCGTTCAACAGTCCACTCCTCGTTCCCATATATTTCTGCTCACTATCTCCGGTAAAGGGAGACCATGCCTATAAGCTAGATCCTTCAGAGTGGGAAGAGGGGGCTCATCGTAGGAGCCCAATGCTGCCTCCCCCACCTTTGGACGGATGTAGCTTGCCAGGCAGAATCACTCTCCGACGGTCTTGCTGGCTCCGTGTTCAAAGACATGCCCTGGAAATATCAAACAGGTTCCAGGCCCGTATACGAAACTCGACGAAAGCAGAGGGATGTCGCAGCGTCCCCCCATGTAAGTTCCGAACGTTGCAAGCATATCGTACACTCCCAGTCCACCTTTGGTGTCACGGTGATAGGCTGTTTCACGGTTGGCAATCACAGCTATACCATTGAATGGTGAAGACCATGAGTCAAAAAGAGACTTCATGAGCTCCTGTCCCTGAACCTCCACCTGTCCGCTAGCGAGCTTTGCTAGGATTTCGAGCTGCATCTCGAACAGCTCTGGATGGACAAGCGAGAGCAATGCCCCAATGAGCGCATTGATGTCCTTTAGCTTGTCCAAAAGCAGGGGGCCGCCTTGATTTTTAGGTGTCTCCTTTAAAGACGCAGACGGAGCTGGTAACGAGGTTGGGGGCTTTGGTTTGCCTATGTTAGCATTTTCCGTCTGAGATCGATGACCGTACGGACTCACCCCACGGCCTTGAATGTACCAGCAGATGCTTAGATTGACGTGACCTGGGGAAACGACGCACTTGCTTGGTTCTGCAAAAGTACCAAGATCGTCTCTCCAGCTGTTGGTATGAGGGATACGGATGACACTACTTGGATAGTCTGACACGATCTTGAGAGTTTCGACCACTTGCGCCTGCAGGAGCAGACTTGGTTTGCGGGGATTGAACAGAAAAAATCTGTGAGGATGAGGACGCACCGACCGTCGGGCAGTGAAGATGCCTGGGAGATACCAGCACACGATGAATCCATATCAATCCACAAAGATAGTTGGACGGTCAACGATTTGCCTTCCTCCGTCCGGACGGAGCTCGAACGGCCCTTTGAACTTCTGTCGGAGGAGCTCATCTTTGGCTCCCTTGCTTGGCGCCTTCACCGTATCAAGAATGTCTTCAAACGAGTAGGGTAGTCGCACTGTAATATGTTTATTTAAGTTGTCCGTGTAATTCCTGCAATTGAGTAAGTTACCTTTGTTTAGCCAGCCATCCAGGAGCCGTCCCACCAATGTCTCGAGCTCACCCTTGATTGAGAGCGAGATGCGAGGCTCGGGCTTCACGCCGACTGCTTTCCTGGTCCGATCCTGTAAAAGAGACTGCGCATATGCTGCATATCTGCAACATAGAGCGAGACCTTCAGGCAAATCGTTTGATGACATGGTAATGAGGATAACGGAGGGTAACTGTACAGATTTCAATATGTTCAGCCAGCAATTTTACCTGGGACCCGACCACGTTTACCCCAATGTGTCGAACAATCAACCCGTTATAGAGTCCCTCCCGGTCCGTGTCTGCCGTCAAATTCATTCCTGGACACTTAGTCCAGGTTTGACGTTTGGTAGAGGGGGTCGTNGGGAGACCTGCATGATTTCCCTCAAAAAGCAATTCCATCAGTTTTGATCCTACTACTTCGGATTCTGACTAAACACCTTAAAGCACATTGCATTTTGCGGNAAAAACCAAGGATACCGACAGAGAAAGTGTTCGAACGTTCGCCTCCAGCACCTGCAGGTTTGTCTCTGACTGAAAATTTTAAATGACATCGCGTTTTGCAGAAAAAACTAAGTATACCGGGAGAGAAAGTGTTCAAATGGTCCCCTCCAGCGCCAGCGGGTTTGTCCCCAGGGTGCATGGACCTTCCTGAGAAATAGATTGTGTTTGCTCGTGCAAGGTGTCCTGACCTAGAAATGGGCTAGTTTGTGATTGCTATTAGCTTTGAGAGTTGTAGATAACCAAAAAAGTGCTTACTTGCTGCTTGCATCCGTGGGCGCAGATATGAAGGCGTCAACGGCAGTTTGAACGGTTGTTTCGAAAATGCACTTTGTTTTGACGTTTAGGTCCTCCAATCATTCCAACTCCTCTCTGATCTCTCCCGCCATTTTCTGGCTGATTTTAACTGAGGGAAAAGGACGCAGAACTAGCAAACCTTTCAGGGACACGACTCTGGATAGCATGACGGATACACCTTGACATCGTGCGCTCGCTAAGTCAACAATTGTGCGTTGGAGTGTTCTGCCTTGCGCCTTGTAGTCCGTAATGGAATAGAATAGTACAATCGGGATTTGCTTTTGAGTAAACGACTTTGAATGAATTCCGTTTGATTGAAGGGTGTATTTAATTGAATTTGATCACACAACACCTTCGGTTCTGTTGACCAACTGGAATGGTACTGAAAGGTTTTTAGTTAACATAAACTTCATTCCATTGAATAATAGAAGCTTTCCAAGGGAATACTCAGTGATACGGGCAGGAAGATTCCTCATTGGCCAAAGGTGGTACAATCTCGTGATGATGGGTTCAGGTTGAATCATTGGAATAGTATAAATGAGCTGTTTTGACCGATCGTTTTTTGCGTGATTGAAGAAGAAACACATTAAGTTCGTCTTGCAGGTGCGAGTGTCCAGGTCTGCCCGGACGGGCCATTACTATGATGAACCGTGGGTAAGTCAGTTCGACTATGACGGGCGCTAATCGACTGCCCACCATCCGTTCCTACCTCCATCATAACTGTGCTTTCTGACCTTCTAGAACATGGCCTCTCCTTCTACCACGAAGCTGTTCGAAGGCTCACGTCATCAGTCTTTTCAGGATGCGCATTTCAAAACCGCGGGGAATGATATTTACTCGTCAACCTACAACATCAACATCAATGGGCCAGAGCTCTTCATTGAACCCCCTGACTCTCAGACAGATCCATCTACCCGTTCTGTTCGTACCAAACAAGGCTGGAGTCGCATTTTCCAAGAAATATCTGGATTTTTTCGATCCCCCGAGAATCGAGGCGTCCTTGTGCATGAAGAAAGCACCGCTCAAGGAGAAATCGCCAGTCCCGTGCAGGTCCAGTACTCCGTAAGGAATACTCCTAGTCAAGAAAGCACACAGGACGCAGTCGCCGACGATCTCCTTGAAAAAGGCGACGAATCTAGTCCTTCCGACCACGAAAACAGCTCGACACAACCGCAGAATGATTGCTTGGTAGTAAGTATACAACCAAATCCCCTGTGGAATTGAGTCTAACTCCTACTTGACTGGCGACAGTCCTCATTAAGCAATCTGGACGAAGAGTCTACATCCCACTTCGGGGGCACCACAAGCGCCGGAATCTACACTCGCAGCATGCTGAGTGCAACCACGGCGGGATTGGCCTGTTGGCACCCCCGACCTCGCAAGCCCGCGGGGAAGACAGGGATAGTTCCAGGCGACGTTGGAACCTTCAATCTGACTCATGGCTTTAGGAAAATTTTCAATATCTGGGAAGATGAATCCCTTCCTGACACGGCACGCTGCCAACTGCCACCCAGAGAGTGCACTACCTATCCTGATGAATTTTCAGAAGGCCACACAATTGTCAGCGGGACTTCGTCGAAGACTTGTAGATTATCTGATGGAGGGTATGTTCAGATATTTTGTATTTCATGAGTTTATCTTAACGCACTGCGAAGTCACATAACAGGGTTCGAATTTCGCTGTCAATCCCAGCAAGGGGCTGTACTTGCATGCACCACATCCGCGGACTTGGAGGAGCTCGACGACACTGAAACTCTCCGTGAATTCCTAATTCAACATGCCGGCGTCATATATCAACACGCAAATTCTGTTCGACGAGTAGCGGATGAAGATTCTCTCTATATCGTGTCTGGCTGCATCAAAAGCGACAGTTGGGCGCTTGCAGCCTACCGCAAAGATCCGGCCGAAGCTCCCGACGACCTTCTGACGCTGTCCAGAAGAAAATCGAATGATCAAGTTCCTGTCTATGATTGGATTGATAGAGGGACTGCTGAAGCCCGATTTGGATCAAATTCTGCGGCAAGAGAATCGGAAGCGTACGAGGTTAAGGACCAATGTCTTTTTCTTCAAGGCTTCAAATTAGCACTTTCACAGAAGTTTCGTGCTCGGTTGAAAGGTCTTCGCTTACCGGTGGAGGACGATCAACATGGTTTGGAGGACGCGAGTCGAGATGCACCTTCGAACAGCAGCAATGAAGGAACGACTGGCCATGGGTCGTCAGGGGACATCAGATCTGGACTCGAGAGCTCTAATATCACGGGAAAGACGAAAGACAATGGTCCCCAGTCCGATGATTTCCGGATTGACGATTTCCCGGTTTTGTCCAGAGCAGCACCGGTACGTCCGTTCTTTCGCTGAGGTGCATTCTCTAACGCTCGATGGTCCACCCTCAGATCTTCCATCCCTGCGATGGAATCAATGATTTGTTATTAAAAGCAGTGAGTCTTCAACTGGAATGACGGTGTATCTGACAACTCAGATATGGGCCCGCAACCCCAAACCCAGACTGGTGCAGATTTTGCTTTGTCTCATGACGACGACTGGAGGAAACGCATCCATGAAATATCGCCGTGGAGTGGTACGCCCGTTCTTCTATGTCGCTGTATCTCCATGAATCCGTGTCAATTATTGTAGATGATCTATGCTTCGACATAATCGCATCTAGGACCATCATGGCTCGGAATGGTGTGTTTTCACAGTTTTTTTTTTGGCACGGTCACAGCTCATGGGGGATTCTTTACTCTGAAAATTCAAGGAGTGGCATGGCTGCTACCCAGATATAGGGACTTTAAAGGCCCGGGACACCAGCGTTCGGGAATTGGACCCGTTCCGATGAATGGCGATGACTATGACTCTGGGGTCTGGGGTCTGGTAGAAGGGTCTCCTACTGGAGAACTAGTCAACCTTCCTCGCTCTGATCTTACCGGATCGTTCATGTATGGGGCTCTCAGCTCCTCCACTGTGACCAGTGAGGACCTGATGCCATCCACAGCGCCAGATATTCTGCATCCATGGATCTCCACGAGTGACCATTCTTTGGCACGTTCTGTTGGAGCGCTACATCCTGCTTTCGTTGCCAGGAGTGCGATTCCTTCCCCGTTAGTTGGGGGGCGACCATCAAGGGGTACAGTGTCCGGCCCCCCTCAATTTTTGGGCGGGGGGGGAGCGCCGTGGTCTTCATCTAGCGAAACGAGATCGCGACAGTGAAAGTGATGGAGACGCGCCTCCTCGAAAGAAACGAGATCATGTGGAGGGTGGGAGTAGCACGGACGCGGCAACGGGCACTCAAGTTAGAACTCGAATTACTTTCCCTCGCCTCCAAGGTGGTGACGAGGATGGAAAATTCAAGTTATATTTTCCCAGGTGAGTAGGAGTATATCGGTGGAAGGTCTGAAGGACTCTGTAGTATCATTGCTTCATGTCGTCTGGTTTTCGTGCGCTTTTGGCCAGTATCAACGTATTCCTCTTGTAAATGCGCCTTCGCTCCATAATCACTGGTTTCGTGTCCAATTCAAAATGGCCATTTTTGAACCTTTTCGTCCGCATTCTCGATCGGACCTCTTGCAGAAGTATTTCCATCCGCATAGTAATGAAAAACCTCAACGATATATCTAGAAATCAAAAGCAAGGCGCAACGAGTAGTGAATCTTCACTAGCAAAAGAAGGCCATGGCCAGGTAAGTATAGACAAGTAGTGAACAGAGAGAAGAGGCGGCACAGCCACCCCTCCACCCCATCTCTACATGACATCCTCCACAGGTTATCTTCCAACCTAGACCAACGCTGAGCAGGGGCTCCTCGGATTACCCACAACACCGACCTCCAGGATAGACAAACAAAGGACCCCTGTTGAAGCGTGTTCTTTGCGTAAATTCATCATTCCAAGCCTTTAACGTCGTCATTGTGTCCTCACTGATCAACAATTCACATCGTCACTCCTTATTCCCTACACCCATCTACTCTGTGGCCATCTCTTGACTGGAGATGAAGAAGTTCTTTGCAAAGGCTACAAAGCCGTCTTCAATCAACACCGACCTCGCCAATGAACTAGCGAAAAAGGGGTCATCATCCAAGAATGATCATAGCTCCTCGAAGGCAGCTACCAGCAAACCTAGCTCGGCTGTACCCCATTCCAATGTAGGGCTGCAGCCCAAGTACATGCTTCCTGCAGTGCCCCATCCGTGTCCTCACGACCACCTTGCGATTATCGCAGTCAAGGAAGGGCTGTTGATTCGGCCTCAGATCTCTGGGCAGTCAAGGAAGAGTGCTGGACAGCCGTCCTCGTACCTCAGGATCTCATGGAGAACATCCGAGGTCATCGAAGTCCATGACAAACTTGAAAGCCGTCCCAATGACTCGACCGCCACTCAGCCCGAGTTGATTGGCAGGAGGCAGCGGTGGTTTATGGGATCATCGGAATCCTAGAACTCTTTTCTTGTGCGGCTTTTCCTCTATTTCAACTATCCGCATGTTCAGTTGAATGGTAACCAAAAGGTTCTTATCTCATGGCTATCACTTCCAGAACGGAAGTCGGTACCGGTATGTTTTGCGATTTCTTGCTTGGGGTCTCGTGCTGAACGTGATTGTTGGTAGTCCTCGACCCGACACATATGGTATACGCCGTTAAAGGCGTAATAGCCATCCCGTTAGTTGAAGATCGGGCTCGAACAGTCGTGCACACCCTCTCCGCACGAAACACCGCCCTCTCCCGGCCCTCCCTCCTCCCTAGACTAACGTCCGAATCTATCCTTAGTCCAGACTCTGGCACAGCGTCTATCATTCCCCCAGAGGGTGCCACCACAAACATGCCTCGAACTTCGTCTCCCAGAGTCCAATTCTCTTCGGACCACGACGTGAAGATTCTGACGCCAGTTTTAACAAGGGACGACAAAGACGTCAGTGCTCGTACTGGTGACTCTATCCCTCGACTTGCCTCCGCTCAGTCATTCAACTCTGATGTATCCTCCCCGTCTGCTGAGAACTCTATCGCTACCTCGCCCGTATTCAAAACCCTCGCTTCACAGTTATCCTTTTGGAGTCCGCTGTCCAAGCGGCCCCCTGGCTCTAATTCTGATGCTACGGTTGAGACACCCTCGTTGTTCGAGTTCCCTTTGACGGACGTCATAGTTCACCCACCGACGAGTGTAGCAGAAGAACGAGCAACTCTAGACAAGTTGATGCAAGCCGAGGTCGCGGAACCTGAGAAGGTCGTGGAGGCCATTGTGAATGCGACGGCGCCCCCGCCGAATACGAATGAGGAGAGGCATAGGGAGCTGGAGGAGAAGGTCTTTCGGGAGTGTGTAAGGGAGTTGACGAAGGGTGGGATGTATTTTGCATATACATTCGGTGGGTATATTCGCCCATCTCCTTTAAATTTCACTTCCGAGGGGTTTCCGCGATGTGGGCTTGGATATGTAGATCCGGATCTTCAGCTGCGAGGTCGCCCAAGCTGGAAAGAAGGGGAGCGGTGCAGGAGATGGCGAAGCGTGGTGTGAGGATGGGTTGGACGAGGGGTTGTGGGGTGCCGAGGGCTGCGTGTGGGGAGGAGGCGCGCGGGAGGGAGCGGATGTATATTATCANGGGATTGGGTGGCGGAGATGGAGGCGGAGACGGAGGGTTCGATGTAGTAGGAGGGGGAGTCGTGGTTCATGTTGCATTTCTAGTTGAGATAAACATGAGGCAAATTAGGGAAAGGATTGGAGAAGAAGAAAAAGGGACGTACACCGATGAAACCCCGTTGACCGTATTCGTGTACGGTGTCTGCGAGGACTTTGGATGCTCCTAGGTGGAGGGTGGCGTAGTAGCAACATGTGGTGGTCTAGATAAAGGACGTAAGGACGGATGTCACCTTGGAAAGTGTATAACTTACCCCTGCGTCGATGAAGGTTCTTACGACCTTCTTGTACATCCGCTTTGCAAACTCGACATCCTCAAATTTGGCTTCTGTAGGGAAAGTTACGTTGGCAAGCCAATCAAGTAGCTCGTATTGTTGACCACTGGTTTGGACAGTCAGGGGGGACACCGTTATCAGGTATTCGAAGAACG
Source organism: Candolleomyces eurysporus (assembly GCA_027579435.1). Classification (NCBI taxonomy): domain Eukaryota; kingdom Fungi; phylum Basidiomycota; class Agaricomycetes; order Agaricales; family Psathyrellaceae; genus Candolleomyces; species Candolleomyces eurysporus. Next base: position 12,442 of record JANBPK010001729.1, read on the forward strand.
TACGTTCCGATATTGGGTACTTGGGGAGCATGCTGAGAAGATAACTCAGTAACACGAGCCTCAGACCTTGGAAAGAACTTGCTCACTGTGTGGGTATCAACAAAGCCAGGGAGCAGAAACTCTCCATCCTTCAATTCCACCAGGTATTCATCGCTAGAGCCGTGTTGCGCCAAGACTTGCTGGAGGWCGTGTGGTGCAACGTCTTCGACCATCCAGTCAATGTTTCCCGTGTGTCCGACAGCTAGAAGACATCTTGGGAGGACGTCGTACGAGGTCAAGGTCTGGGGGTTGATGGCGGCCCCGTAGAAGAGAGCGACGTTGCCCGACATGACTAGATTTGAGGATAAGCTCGTGCAAATCTTCCCTATGAGTGAGATGGAGAGAGCCGGGTAGGATGCCTCGGAGGAGATAAGCCCCCTTTTAAAAGGCAACACCAAGCTGCCACATGGAGGACATGCTGCACTTTATCGAGCAACGCCCATGTGTCAGAGTATAGGGTCCAAGCATTCCCTGTCCCTGTCGTCCGAACAGGGTGGCGGAACAAAGATAAGATTGAAGATAGGGGTTTGGGACTCGGAGGTAATCCTACAGAGCTTCCTACAGCCACAATCTGGCTTTCAAATTTCAATAATCGTTCAACTAGTCCAGGAAGGAGATAATTATATCTATTCATCAGGCCAACTACAACTAACTTACAAGGTGGTACCGTCTCACAGCGTGGCAGCACAGCCACCCTACTCCTTCGTCATCATTTCGGTGTCAGTCCCAAATGAAGAAACGAGCTCACTTCCGCTATGTCGTCTTCCATTCACCTGCTAGTCGTGACGGGATCTGGGACTACATGAGAGGGCGTTGACAGGCAATTAGCGCTGGGAGACCTTGAACCTTGCATAGATTATCGTGCTCATCCTCTACCATGAACCGGATTTGATGAACCGTGGGTAAGTCAGTTCGACTATGACGGGCGCTAATCGACTGCCCACCATCCGTTCCTACCTCCATCATAACTGTGCTTTCTGACCTTCTAGAACATGGCCTCTCCTTCTACCACGAAGCTGTTCGAAGGCTCACGTCATCAGTCTTTTCAGGATGCGCATTTCAAAACCGCGGGGAATGATATTTACTCGTCAACCTACAACATCAACATCAATGGGCCAGAGCTCTTCATTGAACCCCCTGACTCTCAGACAGATCCATCTACCCGTTCTGTTCGTACCAAACAAGGCTGGAGTCGCATTTTCCAAGAAATATCTGGATTTTTTCGATCCCCCGAGAATCGAGGCGTCCTTGTGCATGAAGAAAGCACCGCTCAAGGAGAAATCGCCAGTCCCGTGCAGGTCC
>JANBPK010000173.1:0-12275 GCA_027579435.1 Candolleomyces eurysporus
CTGTCGCACATTCCTTGACATCCCCTCAGGCAGCCCCCCTGCGTATGCTGGCCCGACCCTCAATNCCCTATCCCACTATTATCCTTACCCTCGTGTCCACCATATTCAACCAAGCACCTGCCCTCAAGTCCTCGAGAGCAGCACTCCCTGGCAAGAGCTCGCCGTTTTCTTCGTGACAATTCCCCGTCGTGTTATGGGATCCCAAGATATCGATACCCCAAAGGAAGCTGTTTCCGGCGAACGATGGCCTATGCCACCAGCGGTCTCTCCCCTCCGATATCGGAGGACTAGTGCATGCGGGGCATGGACTGGGTTGGCCGAAAGGTCTCCAAAAGAGGTCGCTGGAAGTCTGGCAATGAACATAAGGCAGAGATGGAGGTTTCGGAGCGGTGTCCAGCTTTCAGATGGCCGAATTGAAGACGATGAGGATGATGAAGGTGACTCCGGGACGACTCGTTTTTCGACAACGAGCGAACTCGAGAGGCAATGGGTTTGAATTGCCAATCGGCGGTTCCCATTTCTGGATGCGTCGATGGGTTCACTTGGGTTCCTAGCATGAGGGAGTGGAATGTTGCTGATCGTTCAGTTTCACATTGGACGTTCAGTGACTGTACCCTAGAACTCTGCATCGTATGTGATTTTCGTGAACCCCCATATTGGTGTTTTGCTCACGGATATCATTAGCGGTCTCGGCTCCCTCGGCTTCTTGACCTCCTCAAGTCGACAACGTCGAGTTCCAATCCATCCGCCTCCGACTCTCTCGCCCGAGGAAGCACGTGTTCCATTCAAACCGTACATAAGTCCAACCTGCACAGTCGACACCTGGAGCTTTTCTTCAGCAGCATTGCTGACGACTCCATCGCTCTATTTACGTGGCGAACCTTTCCCTTTGGTCATGTGTTGGACGCCAGCCGGCAAGACGTCAGGGTAGTCTACAAAGGCTAGACAGTTACTTCGGGGCACTTTGCTTTCCGGGGAATACCGGTGGCCGACTCGAGACGTCTCCAAGGCTCTTGCATATGCGATGACGAGAGGTCGTGTGCGGGTCATTTCCTGATCCAGCGGAAGCCGCACCCTCCTTCAGCTGCCTAACTTATTCCTCAATCAGACTAGCGCTACTGATGTCCGATGGTGGTTTCGTCCTTTGGGAACGTCCAGAGCTCATTACTGATGATGTCCCGTAAGTCTCATATTCAAAAACTATCTTATTTTCGCTTATCGCGGTCGTAGGGGCACCTCTTGTTCTGCATTCACCCCACCAACAATCCAAATGACGCACTGCGCGCAGTCAGCCAGACACCCTTGCCATCGCTTCAGATAGCAAGATCTATGTCATCGATCTGGTAAATATTGCTGCTCTCTATCAACCTATCAATGTTTCTGAGCTGCACTATATTAGCCACATTTACACCGTGCCTTCAGGAAGTTCTTCATGATCGACTTTTGTTCGCCGTACCTAAACACCCTTCAAGATGATCTGCGCCTTTGACTTTGACGCTCTTCACTACTCCCTCGCTGCTATCACCGAAGATTCGACTCTGACTCTTTGGAACCTGCAAGACACTATTCCATATGTCATCCACAAGGTCCGAGGAAAGGATGATTGTCATCAGAAGGAGGAATGGCACCGTCTTCCAGCTCCTCGCTCACTCCAACAAGAGCATCCTGTCAACAATCAAGTCGTTAATGGCAATTTGCACGAAGACCCCGAAATGTTTGGTCACGCCAACTTCGATGGAAGGATCCAGACCTCGGGATAGCATGATCGCTTGCAAGATCAACATCGAGTCGTCTTAAGCTGGAGGTGAATAACACGTTCGAGGCCAATTCGAGCAATTGGTTGAGTTCGCAGGACCCAACCCTACCATCCGTTTCTTCATTCTGGCGGCTGATCCTGATCCTCATGGTGATGAATCTCATGCAGCATGTATTGCTGCCAAATCGCCTGCGACATTCCACCAAGATGTTTTGCGAGAGATGAGAAATGAGATCCAGTCTCAAAGGCGAGCCGATCGCCTGGCAAAGCGAGGCCCTTCATAGCCATGAGGTGAGCTGCCCTATTCACGCACACATAGTTACGCTGCACTCATCTCATGCCCTTAGGCTTCGATCTGCGACGAACTCACGGTCCGTTCCTTATCTGAACAGGTCAAGATTTTGAGTGTAAATGCTCAAGCACCGTCTTCCTCTCACAATCACCTTCATTCAACTGGCTGGAGGCCACCTTTGGCAACAACACATGCAGAAGCCTGCCCCGGGTCCGCCTGCCTACAGTCCGAACCACGCGCCCTATCAGCCAGCTCCGCAGCAGCAGCCAGGGTCTGGGCTGATACATCAACCCTAGTTTGGCGGTATCGCAGCTCTCTAGGTTCCCATCCTGCAACTATTCCACAGCCTCCTCCCGAACGCACTCCCCCAATCAAGGCGGACCAATGAGACGAGATATACCCTACCGTCCCTCATACCCAAGAGCCCAGCAAATTTCGTCATCTGCTGGCCCGTTCTACTCCCGATGTTATCATGCCGCTCAACGGACCGCCCTGGTCTCTCAAGCTGTTATTCTGACCCTTGTTCATCAAGTATGTACTATCGCTTTATCATGATCAGGTGAAGTGATTGTCTGACAATACCTACAATTCAGCTTTTAGCGATTCTTGACGAAACTCCTCCTAATGACGAGTCTTTTAAGAGCTCGCTCCGGTGGTTGCAGCGCTCAGTCGCAATGCTCCGCCCTGATGTATGTTCACGTCTGAATACCCTGCGTAGCCCTAATCTTACGACGATTGTCAAAACGACAAACTCATCGCTGATTTCATCCTGCGTGTCACCCCCAGCGTCCAGCATCTTCTCAATACCACAAAGCAGCATTTGACGGTTCTCCCGGGTACACCCCCAACGCTTGAAACCGCACAGACGTCTTGGCGGACCTGATGGACGCGCCACAACAAGACGCGTCAAAATCACGGTCTCTTCATCATTTCTTCCCAATATTTTGCATTTTTAAGAGAATATGTACATTTTACATGCATTATCCGAATTTTATAAGGAACATTGCTGACGATGTCGAGAAATGAGGCCTTGTATCGGGGAGGCAGGAAAGATTTGGTCTTGTTTGGCTCTGCCAAACTTGAAGTGCCGATTCCACTGATGGCGCCTTTCTGCTTGGAACAAGACAGATTCCACCATATGCCTTTGGCCACCAACTAGGCGATCAACCAGATACCGGCATGAGACAAAAACATGCTGCCAATGTTGTCAGCTGTGAGGAGCACAGTCGCTCCTCTGCTTTCGAGCCCCCAACTCGCCGTCGGGGCACCACNNAAATACACGTCGCTGGGGGATTGACGACGTGATGGAATGGTGCGTCATTGCCATTTCTCCTGCTGTTGCGGATTGAACCACCCTCGCCTCCGCTGCCGCAGACGGNCCCCCCGCCACCATCGTTGCTCCCGCTGTGACGGTGTCACGCGCTAGCTTGGACAGGCCTCACCACGATAATTGGCGGCCCCGGTACAGACGCCGCCCCCTCACCACCGTTGTGCCTCGCCCCCATTGTTGCACCCGCTAGCTCAGACAGCATCTAGCGGCAGCGACAGCGCGCGGACAATGAGTTCAGCAACTTTCGACACAAGCGGCCACTTGTCCATGTCCGACAAAACATCAACCAGATACTCATACCTCAGCGCCTTCATCCGCACTCAAGGCATCTGCGAGGTCTACAACTTCACCGCCGCCGTCTTAGTGGGTTGCAGAAGAGGTGTCAGTTTCAATTGATTTCGATGAGTGCTCCGGCCTTTAGGCGCTTTGGTGAGGGTCGGTTTTGTGATTTTGCGATGGCCAGGTACCACACTCATGTTGCCTTATTATTCGTTTATGATACCACCGATGGAAAGATGTCGCCTGTCCCATTGTCACCTGCTCGATTACTCCCCGGCTCTGTAATAAAGAAATCAATTCTCTGCAATGGGCTCGAGGCGTTGCATTTGAGTGCATGTCTGGCTCAGGCTGGACGTGAGGGGGCAACGGCTCTCGTCGTGGATCAGCACAGGCAAACTCTAGTGACCATTAATAATACAATTTAACTATTAGTCATTGACAAAGGAGATGTCTGTCGCAGCGTCCAGCGCTGGTAAAAGGTGGCTAGTCAAGAGCATCAATTGTGGAGATGGCTCGGAAGATCTCAAATGACTCTTGCACCTCTTGTTTGAAGCCCGTAACAACGTGATCTAAAGTGCCAGCTGTACTATCATGGGCCGGGCGCACTGTATTGCGCTGGGGCATAGGCCTGTCCAACCTCATGGATGATTTCGTCGGAATTGACAACATCGATGGGGGAGCGCTGGGGCTATCTTGCATGAGGCCGTCTGTGCTTGCTGGCGGTCTGTCTGGGGGCATCCCCATCGATGGAAAAGGAAGGGGATTATCCCGGGGTGAGTTTGCCAATTGCTTGTTTGTAGCAGGCAAAGCCGTTGGCAGGATTAGGCGGCTGAGGTAGTCAAAAGTCTACTGCATGTATGAGTAGGATGGTTACTGACTGAGCGCCTTATCCACTCACATGAAGCCATTTTTCTTGGGTCCCCCACACAGCAAGACATAAAGTCAACAGGTTGATGTATCGCTGGGAAGAGGTTCGTCTTCTATGGTGTTGCATCGGTTGACGGTTATCAACCTGCCCACAGATTACGATTGAGTTAGAAATCTTAAAGCCATCACGTTGGAGCGCTTACCTGCTTCTCCCAAACATAGATCTCATGTTTATGTGAACTTGATGCAGTACTTAAGAGAACGTGGTGGTGACCAGAGCTATGAGCCTAAATTGAAGGTAAGGACGTTAGGATTGACTCCATAAAGGTGCTACTAACGGCAACACGGCGAACACCGCCTGAGAGGAAAGGTATGTAATCCGATAATGCAAAGTGGAAACNAAAAAGTCCGCACCTCGAGCGTGTCGCAGAACCTCAATTGGCTTGGAGGCGTTGTTTCTGAAGATGTAGACATAGCCACCTTCGTCTGGACAGGCAACAGCGCTGTCACCTTCGACAAAGGTTGCATCTTTGACATGGTTAGGCTTTCCAGGCAGCTCAAAACATTGCTTGAGGCGAAGTTCAGCAACGTCGTATAAATCAAACCCGGTGCAAAGGTTGTCCACCAGGGATAGCCTCCCATTTTTACTGAGAGCAACATGACCTCTGGGTGGGGCACTGTCATGAGAGGGCTTGAACAGCATCTTGCGAGTCACTCACATCGGGGTGTCCAGATTCTTTGACCACTTTTTGATGCCGAGGGCAGCATCGAAACAAATTCTAGCGTCTCAGCAGCCAGTGCAGGAAAATTTACAATCAGCTACCGCACAATTAACACCTAAGGAAAAGACTTACATCTTTCCGCTCTCCAAGAGGTACACAACGATCTCACTTGACTCCTTGAAATGAATGGTCCTGGGCGTGGGTGAAAGGCCGTTATCGGTCTTGAAATGATAAACCCATGGAGTCTTTGAAAGGGCTAATTTTGAAAGAGACATGAGGACCTGGTATATGAAAGTCATTCTCAGCGCACCCTTTGTATCAAACTTGTAAACGCGCAGCTCTCCCAGCATGGCACTGACAGCCAGACTGCTCGTGATACAATCGAAGTCAAGATCTTCAACAGGCGTATTCTCTTGAAAGATGGCTTCGTTCACAACCGGTTGTGGGACGCTCTAGCGAAAGTTGGTGAGTAGGGTATACCACTATCGAAAAATGGCGCACATCGCTTCCAATCCATTTGTAAATGACGATACGACCCCTCGCAGATCCAACAAAGATGAACGAATTGCCATTGTGCCCTTCCACCCACTTCAATGCTGTGATTTGTCCCCAACGTTGATGTTTGTCAGAGAGCACCTGAACTAATGACATGGTGTTCAAGTTCCATATTTTGACTGCTTCATCGCTTGCTGGAGTACACTGAGACAAGCATCAAGAATGGCGATTGCAGAGACTCACATCCACTTGCCATCAGGCATCCATCAGGCGAAATAACAAGACGATTGATGGCTGCACTGTGGGCAACTAACCGACCCCTGAGTTTATAGTTCTGTTCAAAGTGGTTATAAATGGAATATGGGCAAAGGGTAAATTGCGTACTGTGAAGGACGAGCTGAAGAAAGAACTGAAGAAGGTTGATAGAGTGTAAAGGAGATCCATGTTTGGCAGTAAGAAGCCAGCGACAAAGGATGACTTTATAGGCATAAGGCCTTTTGTGTTAGTAGATAACAATTGCTTTGCCAGCCACACTCTTGTGCTGTCAACTAACGTACTATTTTTCTGTTTTTCGAAACACGAACAACATAACTTATTAGGCAAAGAACAGAACAATGTCATTGATCAATCGTCATAGCAGCGTCTTTGAATAGAGAAAAACAATGATCCCAGCTAATTATTCTTGCCGAGCGAGTTTGGGTAAAGGGCTCGAAGAATCAATGCCCCCGTGTATTCTTCGCACTGGAAGCAGATTGGAGGGACAGGGGTTGGGCTCCGATGTTCCAAACGATATCTTTGTGCTGGGATAATCGCATTATGAAGTCAGTTCATAAAATTTGTCTTACAATAACAGGGTGTCCCTCTCATCGGCGTAATTAGTAGCATGCTTTGAAGACACCCCCCTGCTTCCAGTCACTTTCAAGGCATCGCACCGGAGTCGAGAGGCTATACAAAATTCCTTTTTGTATTTCAAGATCAAGCGGTTTCATATTGTCTGCTTGGCATGTCGCTATTTCTAGCTTTTCCCTCAACCACAAGCTATGGAGATGTAGCTGCACAGTGTTGGTGACGGTAATCGCTAGTCGTTCAGCACATCGCAGGAAGAACCTGACACTGAAAACCTTTACCGACGCTCTACAAAAGGATCGCAAAACAATTGAGTGCTCAACCGCGATATTGTCTTACCATTTTGCGGTTGAGTTGAGCGTTACAATAACAACTGTCGATGAGACAAGGCCGACAACAGTGTACAAAAATGTTGTCGGCCCTGAGCTATCCATTGTCTGAGTGTAGAAGGGCCCACAAACTCAACAGCGCCCATGGTTAGAGGTCCAGTAATTGTGCGATCTGAATTGGCGCTCCAGCGCTTTTATAGCACAATAGCACCATCCAATTGTCGTATTGCCTCCTGGACGCCGACCTGTGTTTTAAAAGGGGGCCATTGCGGCGCAAGGTTTACGCTAGATATAGTAGCTATTCATGTCCTCTTTCTTTACATTCAAAATACCTGGGATGCTCAACACCCCAAGCCGCGATGAAGACCACGAAATGCAAGATACGGGTAGTACCTCAATGCAGGTCAGACGCAATTCTCCTCGTACATGTCAAGGACTCATTGACCCGATCACATCCCAGGTGCCGCCCCCACTACCACCTCAAATTCATCCCCTCCGGCAGAGTCTTGTGACTAGCACTCCCTCAACCACAAACACGCCGCAACTGCAGCCAGTAATCCAGGATCCCTTGAGGCAGGACCTAACCCAGGAATCAAGGGCGTTGGTCCCAGTGCGACCACCTTCGGGCACCAGAGCTCCCACTGCCCTCGTTGTCCCCAATAGCCGCCAGCGTGAGCCACAAAAGGGCAAGAGGCGTCACTCTCAGCGCAAAGGAACTGATAGTGAAGACCCTGGCCCAAGTTCACCTGATAAAGTAAGCGCCAACAAGCTTGTGTTACGAGCCTCTCTTTTGACGAGCTTACAGGATCGTACAGCAAAAATTCGCTTGGTCGGCTTGGACAATGAAGCACGGGCACACCTGGTGAAACAGGAAGAGGTGCTGCTAAAACTAGCCTCAGTGGTTAAGAAAATGGAAAGTGATCTCAACGAAGCAGATAAGCGGACTAGGCAACTGGAGATTGATCTCCAGGAGGCAAACGTGCGCCTCCTGCAGTCCGAGAAGAGAGCTGCAGCTGCGGAAGGGGAGGCCATTCGGCGAGTTGCTGAAATGGAGGGCGCCCTCCGCAAAGAGACGCACTCAAAACCAACCCGTGAAGGTTTCCCGGTGAGTGGCTCCATCTCCTACAAACAAGAAGGCAACAAAGTAATCCACCCCATCCAGACGCAGATCACAGAGAAGGAACATCAACAACCCATCGAGCAAACCGTCCCGCCCTTGGGTGTATCTAGTCCGACCCAGGATGAGAATGTCAGTGTCGGAGGCCGAGCCCTGAGCAGGACAGTGGATAATGAGATGGGCAGCTCTGAATCTGACATACCAATGGACGAGCTGCAGACTTCAAAGGGAAAAAGGAAGCAAAGCTCCAGGCGGAAAAGGTATGCGACAAATCAAAGAACCGCCTCAAGTCAAGCAAGCAATGACGACAGTGGTGATGAGCTACCAGACCATGTAAGTCTCACTTATCTCGCAACAACATTGTACTTACCGTTTGGCCAAAGACAGTTCCCAACATCCCTTTGCCACAGCGCTTCAAACCGCGTAGGGGCGGCGCCGGTCCACGCCTCCAGTTGAACCAAATCAACGTAACTGATGAGCGGGATCATCAAGTCGAGTCGGACCAGGACAAAGTAGCAGAGGAGAGCGGGGGTGAGGTTCGTTCGGTTACCCTTTCCATCACAACCACAATAGTGACGTAACATAGGCTTTGCTCTTGAAGACGCTAGCAGCTTTAAACACGACGACAAATAACTTGGCCAGTGTCACTGACAGCTTGGTGAAGCTAACCAAGAATACAAACAATGGAAACCGGTCAAAAAAAGGCTTCACAAAGATCCAGGGTCTTTCAGCTTCCACCGGTGCGCAGCATAGACGAGGACCGAACAACGATGCTGGTACGATAACGATTGTTTGAAGTGCTTCATAATGCTGATATTTGGAAAGGGGGCTGTGCGAAGACATATGAACATCCTCCTCAAAATTGAAAGTGATAATAACATCTTGACCGCGGCGGCTCGGAGGGAAGATCTCAACGCCGTCCAAGCCTTCGAAGACGACCAAAGCGAGTTGGCTTTGGAGCCCAGCTTGCAACCTCTTCGTCCATCATGGTCCAACCTACGCGGTGCCTGGAATCGGGCATTGGCCTACAAATTTACTGCGTATATGATACACCAAGTTGGGCAACCAGCCTACTTGACAGCCGAAATCAAGGGTGCCTTCATGGATCGTCTTGAACGGTTGCGTCGACTAATCAGAGTGCACGAATGTAAAGAAGGTGAAACGCCAGAGGCCATGAAGCAACGCGTCGAAAAAGCTCAGATGGACAAAGCAAAACAGGCCAGAGTGAACACCAGACGGTCCAATGTAAGTCGTTTGCGCACCTTTCAAGACCTAATTGATAATCCCGAACAAACCTTCCCAGCTCAACAACAGCAGGCTCCTGATTGTCGAGGAGGAGAGGGATGATGAGGAGGAGAAGAAGGCTTGGCAAAAGATAGGCGATTGTGTCGCAACACTGACAGCAGCTGGAATGAGCTCAGACGACAGTGATGGGGAGGACGCTACCCGGACTGTTAGGAAAATGCCGTGGAGAAGTCCTGCAATTTCGAAACTGTTGATGATGGTGGACGCTGATGCAAATCGGCAGGGACTCTTTGGAGCTGCGAGACCAGGAAATCCTGGAAAGCCACGAAAGCGCCGACCGACCGCTGGCAACAGCCGGAGGAATGCGGTCCCAGGCCTCCCGATCAATTTCTACAACGATACTTGGCTTGATTCCCTGAGGAACATACAGCAAGCAGAGCTAGACCCGCAGGATGAGTTCGATATTCCAAGTTTGTCTGTCAGTCATGATGCTTGAAATACATTCATAATGTAACTTCCGAAAACATGTGAGACCCAAAACCTCCACGTCCGTAGTCGTAGTGCCAGAAGACTTGTTGTCATTGGAGTCCAGCACGGATCTGAGCCCTTCCTATACAAAATCGAAATTGGGAGGGGAATCGGAGGTCAACAATCTAGGACGCATCTCATCGTCAACGGCCTCTTGGAAAAGACGATAACGCCCATGATACTTTGGAACGCATGTAACAGTCTTTGCTGGGCATCCGGAAGGGCACCTCCAAGGCCAATCCAATACCCGATTGTGGTTTGGCCCACCGTAACAGGCTGGCAGCGCATACAGTGAGGGAATTGTGCGACGTTGAGCCAGACCAGAGTCCAGTCTAAGGATTCAGCGTATCGTGTAGCGATCTTTGCAAGCCGAGTTTAAGGAGTAGATGTGACTAGTGACTTTGAGTCTGTAGAGCAAATGAAGCAAGGACAGTCAGCGCCTGCAATTTATGCAGGACACGAAACACGATGGCCGAGGGACGCTGGCCAATGTGCTGTCACATGTTCACGCGACTTCCTTTTTAGATTCGAAATTGTTGCTAGCACCGACTCGAGCAACAAACTCGATTCTAAAAAGGAAGGTGGCTGAGCACAGACCAGTACATACCTACGCTGTTGTTCTCCACTGGCAGTGGTAGAACTCTGCATCGTAAGTGTCGCCATAAGATTTCGATGGGGATTGCAATTGATCATCAGGCCTGATGAAATCGGTTGCATTTAGCAAGGCTGATGCGAGCTCGCGATAACCGGAAATCTTCGTGATACCTCATGAACGGCTACAATACTCGTGTGCCCTCGTGAGGATGCTTCAGGGTTCTGTCGCAGTGTAAGCTCATGCAATGAATGCCACGCATTTCAAGGTTTTACCAGCGTGGCCAGATGCTTGCCACTATATTTGCTCTCGCACCACTCTTCCATTGACTGACGAGCTCACAGTAAATTCATAATTCGGGTATACACGGCAGTTTATTAGGAACAATAGAGAATACGGGCATCGCAGGAACAGGTGGGGGAATGGTAAATACTAGAGAAATGGCGACAGCAAACATTAGGAGGAAGGCTGGCTGGCTCGGCGTCGGGCAGCGCGCTGCTCTGCGAGCAATTTTCGGGCTCTTCCAGCCCCACTGCCGGTTTCTGAGCGTTTTGCCTGCGGAAAAATCTGACTATCATCATCTATTAGCACTGGAGCCATTGACACCGACAAATGAGTGAACCATACCTATTCCACCACTTCAAAAGCTCACGAGCATTCCTCTCGAGTTCTGCATCATCGTTGTCCTCGAAGTAATCAATGATGGGAGCGGGTCCACTGGTTCGCACTGCTCAGCGCAAGTAGAAGCTGTTGAGGTATCAGCGGGTGACGCACGAGTAGAGAGGGATACGTACCTGAACTGCAGCGTAGGCAATCGAGCGTGGAGTGACCTTGTTGTTCATGTTCAAGGTGGTCGCAATGTCCTTCCGAACGGATCGGCGAGAGCTGGAGGACTGAGAGGTGCGACGACGGGTGGATGGAGGCTCGAGGTTCTCGTCATCGGATCCTTCAACGGCAACCGACTTGGCAGAGCTCGGGGATGTGAAGATGAATTTGTAAGTCTGCAGATATCGCTGGTTAGCTACTGTCGATACACAAGTAAACTAACCTTAACCAGCAACTTGCTCTTGAGGTAACCTGCATCAATATTCTTTGGATTACCAGTATAGTCGGAATACAGGGCACGGGCAGTCGGTCCCAACTCGAAACCAGCTTCGTAGTCGCGAACGTGGCCGCAAACCCTAGCGGAAGACGGGTCAGTCAAGGAGTACCGGGATGGAAGGGGACATACTCCGGGTCATCCCAGTCCAGCTCAACTGGGCAGAGAAGGAAGCCGCACACATCATGCTTAAGGCCACGATTTTCGCGGGACTCGTTGAGTGGAGGGTTTGGCCTACGGTCACCGGTGAAGGAATTCACCGACTGTGGGACACACACGACTGAGACCTTGTAAGTGTCTTCAGCGCGAGCGTTTTCGGCGCCTCGCTGGAGCGTCTTGAGCCATGCATCGCTCTCTTCAGGGCTCTCGGCAAGGCTGTCAACCTTGTCGAGGAATTTGTGGATGAGGCCGTCAGCGATGGTGATGAAATCATTGGCGCGCTTGCGTCTGTTTATATGTAAAAAATATCACGTGAGTACGCAAACAACAAACAGAGACGCGACGCGAGCGAGCGCCGAGAGGCACTTACCCGCGTCTTGCTTCCAACTCGTCCTTGTCAACGCGTCCCTCAGAATCCAACGGTGGATCGGTTACGTCGGCCTCCTCGTTGACCAAATACTGGTCAGAGAGGCGTATAGCGCCTGGGAGATCCATGTAAAGATCTCCGATCCTGCGCAAGCCTCTGCCCAGCTGCTGCGTGCTGGACACCCGACTGAAGCAATGGTGAGCCAGAAGCTTTGTTNGGGGCACGTACATACTCACTTGTCCTTATCCTTCG
>JANBPK010001730.1:0-13762 GCA_027579435.1 Candolleomyces eurysporus
GGTGGGGTTTCCGCGATGGAGGGACAACAGAGGCCTATGGTTCAGATTCCGACTTCGCCGAGTTATATTCCGGTGAGGAGCAGTGCCTCTGCAACTGCGGTGGCGGGGACGACGACCGGGATGGTACCGGGCGCGACTCAGCAAAGAGCGAGGCTTAACCAGCACGGAGCACCGGTTTGTGCTAATCCGAACGCTGCTGGACCCCCTCCTCTTTCCCATCCTCAGGTGTCTTCGAGCTCTGGTGCGGCGATGGGAGGAGGTAGGAGGCTTGGGATTCCGAGGAGGTCGTCAGCTGTACAGTTGTCTACCCCGACCTCGGGTGGGTTAAATGCGAGTGGTGGAAGACCGGCGAACGTGTTGGGATCCCCGATTTCTGTGAGGGGCGATAAAGGCACAGGTGGTGGTGTTGCGAGTTATTTGAGGGGTGCTGGGCAGAGGCTGGGTGGGATTTTGAGGCTTAGTGGGGAGGATAGTAGACAACAAGGTTTGGCGTCAAGTGCTGCGAGGAGCCATAATGGAGCAGTCGGTGGGCCAGGAAGGTTGGGAGGTGCGGCGAGTATATCGTCGACTGAACGTGGTTCGGGCTCCGTTGGGAGGCGGCCAAATTCGCCTTGAGTATACGCTTGAAGGTGGACTTGAAGGAGAGGTTGGGCGTGAAGTGGTGGGGCTTCGTTTTTGAAAGATTTTTTCGATTCACGACTATTGCTGCACGTTCTATTCCAAGATTCCTGTATGGATGTGTTGTGCGCCCTTCTTAGGCGTGCGTACCTCAGAGTTATAATCCAGCTTTCGCAGATGTCCTCAAACCATGCTTCGTCTAGTAACTGGGAAATTTGAAGTTGCGCATCGACGCGTCGAGCTCTCACCTCCTACGCTCGTCAGTGAGGAAGATGCCAGGCCTTTATACTCTGGAGCTAGAACTTGTGTATATCGGACGCAGGTGGCGGTGGTATCTCGACTCCTAGTTTTGATTCGAGTAGNTTTTAATCTTACTGTTAGCTTTTTGTAGCGTTTGATACAGTTTTCTGGGTCTAGCTATCCTGAACCTATGTCGTTGAGCCCTTAATCTGTTGAATCCATCTCCTCGTTTCTATTTTGGTCTATATTGCCCGGTTGCACGACGATCTCTTACAGGTTTTCTCCATAATCGTGTTTGTGACGCCCAACCTCAGATCCCTTTCTAGAAAAGTTCATCCCACTAGTACTGTTCAACCCAGACCTTACCAGGCTCTGCAAAGCCTACACTCGCTCTTCTCGAGATTGAGTACGGTATTTCTGATGCATTTGTAGCCTGTCGGCCATCTATGTCGTGCACCCTGGCCGACATCTTCTCCAACGCGGTGGCTGAACGGTCTATTCTCGAGATTTGTGCCGTACGGGTTCGACGAACCCACTCACCCTGCATGTCTCGTCCTCTTGGTCGACACTGACACCGACACCACGGTTTCTCATTTATGCTATTGCAACCATGTATCTATGCACATCTGCTGGCCAGACGCAGCCAAATATGGAGATTAAGGCGACCTAGAGTGAATGCCCAGGGTGAGATGGAAGCAGGAGTCAAGAATGGGAGAGCTGGGCTGGGAGGAAATGTTCGAGTTCCATTGATGGGTACGAAAGCAAGAAGATGGCGATAGAGGGTGGGTTAAGGCACAGAGTAGACTCGGGTCGGAAACTCGTAAACTCTTTGGTGGTAGGGACCGCTCCGGTTCTGGCCTCGTACCCAAATGATTTTGGAGAAACCTCGTCAGCGTCTACTGAGAACCGGTGATTGTCTTCTAGCTCGAATCTCCAATTTACCACTCCTTCTTTCTGTTCAATGCCCAATCTCAACTTCAATGTAACCTGATTATCGAGCTCGACACTGACACGGCCTAAACCTAGGTGACTTCGGGCGACTATCCTATTCAGGACCAAAACTCAGCCACCGCACGCACGTCTTGTTCTGAACATTGTTCATGTCCTGTCACAGTGGGAACTCAGCGCCCCGCTGCTCCTTGCTTCCCTCCGTCATCCTCGCCTTCCCCGCACGATGCCCCCCGAATCCAAGAAGCCCAACATTCTGTCCCGCGTCTTCTCACGATTCAGCAACCGCAGAAGCAAACCAGCTGTCGCCCACGCCTGCGACCAACTTGCAGGCTCGTCGACAGTCCACGCGGGGCTGTCATCGTCTTCTCATCCTCTGACACGTTCAGTCCCCAATTTGCCGCTTTATGTGGGGAACTCGACTCCTCAGAGCCATGGATCTCCACCACCAATTCGTCAGTCTAGAAGTGAGAATGAAACAATCAATTCCTCCCAAAGGATAGAGACGTCGATGCGTGAACAACTCCTTCGACCACCGCAACCATTCCCAGCCCAGCAGTCAGCGCACGATCATCCAGCAGCACTCAGGGCCCACGGCGGAACGATATCATTCTTTCCCGGAGCCAGTGGCGTTCAGATGGGAGATATACAGTATTTCGAAGCCTCCAACGTGATTGTGAATGCGGGCGGTGGTGCGGCCGATAAGTCGATTGATGGTATGTCAGTTCCGCTGGGTACTTAGATGAACATGCATATCACTAACCTGTGTTCCCATGCTTCGTTTTGGATCTGGAAGGCTGGGAAATCGTACTGAAGAATACCGCACCCAACGCCCTCTACAACTCCAGTGCTCGATACGATGCCCCGAAGTGTGATGAAGACACCCGCGTCGAGGTGACCAGCGAGATCATGGCGTGGCTCGAGGATCGTGGAGCCCCCCAGCGCTTGCTGTGCATGACCGGGGCTGCGGGCTCGGGAAAATCCGCCCTGCAGCAGACGGTCGCAGAAAAATGTAGCAAGGGCGGTATCCTCGCAGCTTCGTTCTTTCTCTCGTCCACCGATCCCAGCCGCAATACTGTCGAAGCAGTAATCCCAACCATTGCGTACCAGCTTNGGATACAGGATTCCAGCTCTCAAGCAGCAGATCAAGAGCATGGAGGATCCTTTCATCCTCTCTCAGTCCCTGGAGGCTCAGATGGTCGCACTGATTGTAGATCCTCTTAGACGTCTCAGAGACCTGGGGGTCAACGTCTGCAGCCTTCCATACGCCATCTTGATCGATGGTCTCGATGAGTGCAAGGAGGAGGATCGACAAGCAGAACTGTTGACGGCCATCAGACGGTGCCTCCTTGCGGACGACCTCCCCTTTCGCATCTTCATCGCCAGCAGACCGGAGTGGGCTATTCGTACCGCACTGGAACCTGGTGGCCACCTACACGAGATGGCGTACCACATACAACTCAGCGACAAGTACGACGCCTCAGCGGATATGCGCCGATACCTGCGGAGAAGATTCGAAGACATTGGCCTACGCATCGGTGATTCCAAATGGTTCACCGAGGGTGACATCGAGACCCTTGTCCGAGCTGCGTCTGGTCAGTTTATCTACGTCGCGACGGTCTACAAGTATATATCAGAGCGTCGAGCTTCTCCCGCGGAAAGGCTCAAGATCGTGCTCACCTGGACGCCGCACAAGGGACAAGCAGCGCGTCCGTTCGAAGCTCTCGACACGCTCTACACCAATATTTTGCTGAATGCAAAGAAAGCATACGAGGCTGTCGATAGCCATCATGGACGCGACTTTCTTTTGCTTTTCAGGGCACACCATATCAACATTAGGGGATTTCGGATGTATGGCTCCGGACAGCAACACTCAGCCAATTCCTTCTCTGTGCACTGGCTTGGTCTAGAAGCCAGGGCCGAAGAAAGCCTTATCTCGGACCTCCGCTCCCTCGTGGTGCCCGAAAAAGATGACAACTTTGTAAACTTCCGTCTTCGTCTGTATCACAAATCCTTCTCCGATTTCCTGGAACAAGAAAGTCGTGCAAAGGACTTGTTTGTACCAGCGGCTCGCGTTGAAGCATACATCGCAAAGTGCTTCATGCAACGCATCATTGAATGTCGTCTAAACTTTAACTCTTGTGCGTAATTCATCTACTCCAGTCAGGCATAACTGATTTGACCGGTGACGCTCCGTTTCTAGTACCGAATAGATGGGAGAAGCTCTCCCTCCCAGAGGATCTTAGGGGTTCTCTAAAAATGGCCGTCAACTACCTGCCATCTTTCTTGTGCAACACTGCTGCGTTTGACAATGAATTCGTTGTTTTCACGCAGAATGGGGGATGGTCTAGAATCGACAAACTGTTACCCCTGCTGTACCATCACAACGATTGGCCTTTTACTGAAATTAGGGGTTGGATAGAAGACCTGTATCAATTTACTGACAACGTGAAAGTGAGTGATCTTCCTTCATTAGGATGCAGCAACTGACATCGTTTCCTTGCTTTCTTAGGTCCGGGAGCCTAAGGTTGCAACCGTTATAAGTAAATTTGTTAAAAAGTGGGACCCTGAATTCAAGGAGTGGATCCTTGCACGGAGTAGACGGAATTGATTTATTTTGGGCTCGGATTTTGGTCATTTGGAAAGGGCCTCGGATTTCTGACAGCCTCTAGTTTGCCCCATTTGTACGGTACAAATCCCTGTCCGTTATCCAGATCTGGATCCTGCAGATGTTTCGACAGTGTTATGGTGCACATCAATGACTCCGATATCTGCTCGGGTTGCGAGTTCACCCATCTCTTAGAGCTTCTTAGTCGCTCAGCAGCTCGTAAGTTTTGTCTCAACGAATCCTCCTGCTTTGCAACCTGCGGTGGTCACTCCAGTGCCTGGAGCTCACAAGACGGGTTCAACGTCTGTTTGGAGCTTTCATCCGAGTCCTGTTTCAATTTAGACGCTGGATTCGACGAATTCAACTTCGACCACGACTTTGGGAATCAGGTGAAGATGTTGAGGAGCCAGACTTTATTTACTCAGTTGTCATCAGCGACGAGAGGCATGGTGGAGTTACCGCGATGGAGAGTCCCCAGAGGCCTACGACGGCTCGGATTCCGACTTCGCTTAGTTATATTCCCGTGGGGAGTAGTACTTCTTCAACCGGGATGGCAGCGGGACGAGGATAGCAACAGTGGTGGGGATGGCACAGGGTTTGACGCAGCAGAGAACGAGGCTTAACCATCGTGGAGTTCCAATTTGTGTTAATATGAACGTCTCCGGAACCCTTTACCCTCAGGCGACTTCAAGTTACGGTGCTAAGATGGGAGAAAGTACGAAACTCGGGATTCCGAGAAGGTCGTCGGCTCTACAGTTGTCTGTCCCGACTTCGGGTTCGAGCTCGTTGTCTAATTTGCCTTCAAGCTCTCGATTGAATGCAAAGGTAGGGGATGCTGTGGATTCCGAGTTTTTGGCTTTGACTGTTTGCAGTGGTGGATGACCTGCGAACATGCTGGGCTCCCCAGTTTACACGAGAGGGGGATAAAAGTACTAGCCGAGGAGGGTATGGCGGGCTATTTGAGGGGTGCTGGGCAGAGACTGGGTGGGATTTCGAGGCTTGGTGGGGAGTGTATTAGGCATGATCCAGCCGGGAGTAGCGCGAGGAACCGTCATAGAGGAGTCGGTATGCCGGTGAGTTTGTGGGGTATTGCCAAAATATTGTAGGCTGGCTGAAAGTGGTTTGCCAGGGTCAGAATTTCCATGGAGGTTGGAGTAGCAGGTGGAGTTGAACTCAGTGACGGAAAGGGTTTAGTGGAGGTCCACGCGGTAGTGGTTTTTACTAATCTTTTTTTTTTGGCTTGCGACTACTGCTGTCAGTGCACGTCCTATTCGAAGGTTCCCGTAGAGGTAGAGGCTGTATGTATGTGTTGTGCGCCCTTTTCGTGCATGCGTATCTCAAAGCTATTGTGTGCCATTCTCAAATGTCTTCTAGCTGTGTTTCGTCTGACCGATAATTTTTGCATCGATACTTTGGGCTCCCACTTTCTCAGTTTATTGGCAGGGAATTTGTACGCATATCTATGATAATTGATAGTCGTCGTGCCATTGCAGTTCTCCGAGCCTAGCTATCCTATTAGTATATCGTTGTACACCTCAAATCTGTACGATAGAAAATGATATAAAGAGGCTATGGTCGGTCACAGCTGCCCACATCTTGCACATAATCTACTTGAACTAGTTGAAGCATGGGAAGAGATTGGGTCCTGCTCCTCTTCTTTATCCCTGTCCTGAGCCTGTTCGTCTGCGCCATACACAGAGGGAGGGTATGAAGATTCAGCGAACGCAAACCCGTGTTTCTGATATCTTTCTTCCCACTTATCGAAATACGACTTCACAATATCTGCCAACTCATGCTCGTGGAGCTCATCCTAGAGAAGGAAGAAGGAAGGAAATTTAGCTCGAGAATCCAACGGAGCACCATGAAATGAGATGTACACACATTTAGGTGTCGGATAGCCTCAAATGTGAAGCGCGCCAAGAGGCGCCAGCTACCAGGATCATCAGTCCAACCTGGACCGATTTTAAGTTGAGACGAGAGTCCTTCATCAATTCTTCCCCAACCATCATTGCGGGTGAAAACGATGAGTTGGGGGAGATCGATGTAAGTGGTTTGGTCGCCGTTAGAGTAGAATACTAGTATTTGGAGTATTCTAGAAAAGCTCCCTGATCGAAAAAAGTCACGTCGAGTCAGTGACTTGGTCGGAATGGAAGGCAGTGAGTGACTCACGGGAATCCAAGAAATCTTCATGGTGAGGTAACTTCTGAAGACAAGACTTTACCACGTACTCGCGCACCCGCCTTTCTGAAACGAAAAAGTACTGCGCACGAATCTTGCTGTTCAAAAACTCGGAGAACGACTGGTGGTAGAAATGCACTTGCTGCCACACCTCGAAAAATGTCGGGCTTTGACGAAAGAAGACGAGTGAGTGCAGATCCGAGAACAGGACTTCATTGCCGCCCTCCTCGAGGCCGATGACTTCATCGAAATAGCGAGTGCTACTCATGATACCAACGCGACCGGTAGAATTCATCTGGTGTGCCCTGATAAGTAGAACGAAATCGCGTCCCCGATTGGTGTCGACTGCCTCGTACAATTCCTTTGCAGTGGAAAGAACATTTCTGTAAAGGGTATCGAGGAGTTCGAATGGACGAGTCTGTTGACCACCTTCGGGTGTCCAGTTGATAATTGTCCGGAGTCTATCAACCGGCGAGCTGCGGCGCTCCGACACGTATTTGACCACCGTCGCAGCATAGATAAACTGTCCTGAAGCTGCCGCCACAAGTTTCTCGATGTCTTCCTTCGTTGGCCATAGATGAGAGTGCGCTCGCCGGTCGCGGCTTCGGCTTCCCAGATCACGAAGTCTCCTCTGCAAGTAACGACGAATATCTCCCGTTGCGTCATACTTGTCGCTGAGCTTGATGTGGTATGCGAGTTGGTAGAGGTAACCTTCCGGCTCCGAGTCCAGCGCGCTGCGGATGGCCCATTCCGGTCTGCTGGCGATGAAAATGCGGAAAGGGAGATCGTTGTCGAGAAGGCAATGTTTGATGGTGGATAACAGTTCAGCTTGGTTTTCTTCTCCGGAGCACTCGTCGATACCGTCAATCAGGATAGCATGGGGGAAGGTATTGCGGTCCATTTCCCCACTGGCACAGAGGCGCTTGAAGGGGGAGACTAAAAGGGCATCCATCTGAAGCTTGATATTTTTCTTGAAGATGAGTGGATCTTCTTCGATGACCTTTGCAATATTATCGCGGAGGGCAGAATGGCGTAGACCTAGTTGGCATGCGATGGTGGGCACAATGTAGGATAAGGTGTTTCGAGTGGGGTCTCCCGCGGAGAAGAAGAATGCCGAGCCGAGGGAATTGGAATCCGAGCAACGATCAGCTATCGTTTGCTGTAGCGCTGATTTGCCTGCTCCTGCTGCCCCCGTCAAGCAAAGTAAACGTTTGGGAGCATCGCGATCTTGAATCCAGTCCACGATTTCGCCGATGACCTCGACGCGAGTATCTTCATCGCATTTTGGTGGGTCGATTCGAACGCTGGAATTATGGAGAGCGTTGGAGGCTATGTTCTCTAATAGCATCCTCCAGCCTGTCGATATCAGCACCAGGGTTGAGAGTCGGCCGCTGAGGAATATTCTGTAGACACATAGACATACCATCTATCCGGTTACCCTGAGCATTTTGGACGTGGTGGTGTGCATGGTGGATGTGTTGTGACGAATCAATGTTGATGTTTCCTACGTTAAATCTATGTGAATTTGAGAACATAGATATGGACGGGGTCGCAGTCGGCTCCAGTGATGGGTTCCTGTGGGTACTTGCCCCCATGGATGGGTTCACATCGGAATGGCGTGGTAAAGGATGCTCAGTTGTAGTGGCCGGAGTCGCAGGGCCTAACGTAGAGCCCAGAGGCTCTTCGAACGGTGGTGAGGCATGGAAATGGCCTCGCAAACCTTCCACGGTCAGCACATCATGAGCGAGGGGCTGCTCGTCCCTGCGACGCTGTTTGGAGGAGAACAGGGAGCCAAAACCATCAACGATAGACTTGAGGCCATTTTCCTTGGACTTTGGGGGCATACGGGCAACCACAGCGATGACGCCTAAATGAGAGTTGGAATTAAAGAGCTCAGACGTCTACAACAGCAATATCAGGCATACTTTCCCGCGCTCAGACAGTCATCAGAAACGGCGAAGAAACAGGAGACAGTGTATGAACGACCAGATCGAGTCTCGAGGCCACAAGTACATGGGGTAAGGTGTATTAATATTCGAGGTTGGAGTCAGTGGAAGGGAGAAACGCAATCTCGTAAAAGCAATGAGAGAAGGGGATGAAGCAACAGATGAGAGCATTTTCGTACATACTCAGCGATATATAGAATCACGTTACGCGGCCATAGTCGATCACAGTTCTCCACATCTCTTTTCGGACTCAGGGGACCGGGGAGGGGTTGGGCCCTCCTCAGGCCCCTCGTCTTCCTTGCTCTGATCCTGTTCATCTGCGCCATCCAGATGGGAAGGGACATATGAAGGTTCAGCGATCGTGAGTCCATGTGTCGTATGTCTTTCCTCCCACTTATCAAAATAAGATTTCACAATATCTGCCAACTCTTGCTCGTGGAGCTCATCCTCGAGAAGAAAAATTAGTGCAAGGTTCCAAAGGAATACAATGAAAAGAGATGCATACTTTTAAACGTCGGATAGCCGCAAGCGTAAACTGCGCCCATTTGCCCCGCATAGGATCGCCATCCCCTCGTTTTCCGAAATCTGTATCAAGGATGCCCCATCCATTATTGCGGGTGAAACTTATAAGTTGCGGATCGTCGATATGAGCGACTCCGTCATTGGAGTAGTATACCAGCGTGTTGAGCATCCCCCGACAGCTAACTGATCGAAAAAGGTTGGCTCGGTGACTTGACAAAACGCCAGTGGGGAACGGCAACTCACAAAAATCCAAGAAATAGTCTTCATGCTGGAGTACCTGATGAAGACAGGAGTCTACCACGTATTTGCAAACACGCGTTTCCGGAACGAATAAGTGTTCAGCACGAGTATTGCTGTCCAAAAACTCGGAGAATGATTGGTGGTAAAAATGAATCTGCTGCCACGCCTCGGTAAAGTTCGGTTCTTGACGAAAGTATACGAGTGAGTGCAGGTCAGCAAAAAGGACTTCATTACTGCCTTCTTCGAGGCCGATGATTTCATCGAAATGTTGAGTGCTAGATTGGAGGCCGAAGCGAGCGTTGGAATTCAGTTGGTGTGCCCGGATAAGTAAGAGAAAATCTCATCCTCGGTTGGTGTCAATTGCCTCGTACAATTCCTTCGCGGTGGAAAGAATGTTTCTGTAAAGAATATCGAGGGCTTCAAATGGCCGAGCCTGTTGATCACCATCAGGTGTCCAGTTCACGATTGTCCGGAGTCTCTCCACTGGGGAACTGCGGCGCTCCGACATGTATTTGACTACCGTTGCAGCATAAACGAACTGTCCTGAAGCTGCCGCCACGAGCTTCTCGATGTCTTCCTCCGTGGGCCATAGACGAGACTGCGCTCGGCGGTCGCGGCTTCGGCTTCCCAGATCGCGAAGTCTCCTCTGCAAGTAACGACGAATATCTCCCGTCGCGTCATACTTGTCGCTGAGCTTGATGTGGTATGCGAGTTGGTAGAGGTAGCCTTCGGGCTCCGAGTCCAGCGCGCTGCGGACGGCCCATTCTGGTCTGCTGGCGATGAAAATGCGGAAAGGGAGATCGTTGTCGAGAAGGCAATGTTTGATAGTAGATAGCAGTTCCGCTTGCTTTTCTTCCCCGGAACATTCATCGAGGCCATCAATCAGGATGACATGGGGGAATGTATCACGATCGAGTTCTCCGCTCGCGCAGAGCTGCTTGAAGGGGATGACTACAAGGGTGTCCATCTGAATCTTGATTTTCTTCTTGAAGATGAGCGGATCTTGTTCAATGGTCTTTGCGATGGTATCACGGAGGGCAGAATGGCGTAGACCTAGCTGGCAAGCAATGGTCGGTACGATGTGGGTTAAGTCGTTTCGAGTGGGGTCTCCAGCGGAAAAGAAGAACGCCGAGCCGAGGATATTAGAATCTGAGCATCGCTCAGCTATCGTTTGTTGTAGCGCCGATTTGCCCGCTCCCGCTGCACCGGTCATACAAAGCAAACGTTGGGGGGCTTCACGATCTTGGATCCAGTCCACGAGTTCCTCGGTAACCTCGACACGAGTATCTTCATCGCATTTTGGTGGGTCAAATCGTGCACTGGAGTCATGGAGAGCATTCGATGCAATGTTTTTCAACAGCATCTTCCAGCCTGTTAAATCAGAGCAAATGGTTGAGAGTCGTTCGCTAGGGAAGATTCCGCAAACGCGCCCATGGACGTACCATCTATCCGATTACTCTGGGCGGTTTGAACATGGTGGACATGCTGGGATGAATCGATGTTGATGCTCTCCACGTTAAACTTCTGTGAGTTCGGGAACATTGATACGGACGCGGTCCGCTCCACAGGTGATGGGTTTCTGTAAGCGCTTGCCCCCGTGGATGGGCCCACATCGGAATGAGGCAGGAATAGATGCTCGGTTGCGGCGACCGGAGTCGCAGGGCCCATAATAGAGCCTCCCGGATCTTCTAACGGAGCTGAGGCATGAAGTAGGCTTGGCAGGCCTTCCACAGTCAGCAGATTATGAGAAGCTGGCTGCTCGTCTCTGTGGCGCACTTTGGAGGAGGAGAACAGGGAGCCGAAGCCACCAACGATGGACTTGAACCCGCTTTTCTTGGGCTTTGGGGGCATACGGGCAACCACAGAGACTAAGCCGAATTTTGGGTGCCTACTATGGGTACCACCTACCTCAGGGAGATGTATGGCAACCGACAGTAGAGAAAGTCAAAGCTACCTTACAAAGGTGGAATCGGACAAGACCAACTATCATAGGACGGAGCAGGGCTGCCTCAGCAATTCTGGGGAGCCTCACCCAATATCTGACACGAGTACAAGGCATGCCGAGCGAGACCCTTAGGACACTCGAGAAGGCCATCGACGACTTTGTCTATGCAAAAGGAGGAAATAGGAAACAAAACACCGTTGGCATAGAGACATTAAAACTATCGAACGAAGATGGCAGCCTCAAATTACTGGACCTTAAGGCAAGGAATGAGGCAATAGAACTGATGAAATTGAGAACCCTCCTGATGCCGGAAACTGGGCGCATACCAACATGGGTCAAACTAGCCAGCCAGATACTAACACGGGAATCAACGGCCAAGTATAAGAAGGCAGTAGGACATGCCTTCGGGGAGAACCCCTTCCTCCAGACATGGGAAGTGAACCTACACTCAAACATGTTGCCCAAGAGCCTACGCAGGATGATGAAAACCGCAAGAAAACACAGAGTCGAACTCGCACCGGCAACAGTCACAAAACCGCTAGCCCAACAGATGCCTTTCTGGTTCCACAGAGGTCATAGAGCAGGGAAAAACCGAGTCTACAATGACCAGTGGGCCCAGTGCCACCGCCATACACACCACTTCACGATCACCAAGCAGATGGTGGACCATGTGACAAAGAACGACCGAAACGACCACCAAAACCACGACAATTGCGACTACTACGCCTGCTATGAGGACAGGCTGGCAGGCTGCGAGAATCCAATACAGTGCAGAAAGGGAGCGGACTCCAAAATAAAGGCGCTCGAAAGTACGTGGGACCCAAGAAGGCTGCCAAATACACCTCCAACAGACACAGAACCCCGAGAAGAGGGAGACGACCAAGCAGGATCCAGGAGGATACTAATACCAATACCTGATGTTGAAGATGACCCCAAGAGTAGCATCAGGGCCTTCTCGTCCAAGGATGTTCAGAATGGCATCACCAATCAAACCGACGTTCAGGACGGGATGGATTGGAATGAAATGGAAGTGATAGCCTACACCGACGGCTCATGTGAACACAATGGCACTAAGGATGCGCGGGCAGGCAGTGGAATTTGGTATGGCCACGAGGACCCGAGGAACACCAGATTGAGGCTCCCAGACAACCTGGCATCGAATAATGCGGGAGAGCTAGTGGCAGCACTGATAGTCATGAGGCAGAACCGGAGCACAAAGGAACTCACAATTATAAGTGACTCGCAATACACGATAAATGCCATAACCCTGGATATACATGACTGGGCTGACCAGGGGTTCATAGGGAAAGCGAATAAGCTGATATTGGCAAATCTATACCATGAAATTCTGAACCACAAGGGCAAGATAAGGGTGGAAAAAGTAAAAGGCCACAGCGGAAACGAAGGAAACGATGGGGCAGATAAACTGGCAGCGGAGGGGGCTGCCAGGGAATTGCACGACAGGATTGACCTCTCCCCTGGAGCCGAAGTCCTAAAAATGGGCGCAAAGCTCCAAAAGATGACCCAGTCAGCGCTCTATAAAGGGATAGTCAGCGAACAAGATGAGCGCAGAGAGAACAGACGGCGTACGACTCAGCGGAATATAGAAGTCATCCAGAACACGCTGGAAGAAGTGAATGGGGCAACCCCCGGAGCCGAGAAAATATGGCTCTCACTAAAGAGAGGCCCAACGCTGACGGCCAAGGTGAGAGCCTTCCTCTGGAAGGCCATCCACGGAGCCCACAAGGTAGGACACTTCTGGCGACATACAAGGGTGGCCGACCGGTTTATGCCTTGCGTGCATTGCGACGTCGAAGTTGAAACACTAGAGCACATATTGACGAGCTGTAAGGTCTCCGGCCAGGATGTTGTCTGGAAGGAAGTAAAACAACTATGGTCGAGAACAGGGCTCCCATGGGTAAACGTAACAATGGGAGTGATACTTGGGATTGGCACAGTAGACATTAAGAACAACAGGAGGCAAACGCTCTCCGGCGCTACAAGGCTGTACCGCATCCTAGTGTCCGAGGCAGTGTACCTAATCTGGCTCACGTGCTGCAGATGGAGGATAGGCGACGAGGAGGATCCGAGCAGGCTCCAGAGTGCCAACCAAATCCGACAGCAGTGGTATAACGTCATAAACAGACGCCTAACCCACGACAGGATCCTGACAAACAAAAGAGCCTACAAAGGGAAGGCCCTGCGATCCAAACTTATCATGAGAACATGGGAGCCAGTTCTCAGGCATGAACAGGGAGGCGATGTGCTCCCGCCTGACTGGACAGTGAACTTGGGGGTTTTAGTGGGTATTGGTAGGACCAGGAGACCACCGGGGAGGAACAGATAACACTCCATAGAGGCGTGCCTGCCTGAGCCCCACACTGCGTAAAAGCATTTCCCCCAACAGTGGACCGAAACCGAAGAACCATCTATTATGGCAAGACCTGTCTTGCGATCCAGCTGGCAGAAGAGGAGGCACTCCTGTGCCACTCGACTACCATGTAGCTCCACAAAAAA
>JANBPK010001731.1:0-13632 GCA_027579435.1 Candolleomyces eurysporus
TTTTTCAGAAGGTATGAGTGCCTCCTGCACTTAATCTGAGGTTCTCTCCTGGTGTTGTCAGAAGGTACAGGTACCTTCTATGCCCCTCGCAGGTCACACTCCCTTCCAACCTTGACCCAGGACTTGAACAGAAGGCATGTAGACCTTCCACTGCCTTTTCCCTGTTTCATCGGAAGGTATGAGTGCCTTCTGAGTTAAACCTGAAGGTGCTAGCACCTTCCACAGTTCTCCCTCAGTTGTATCAGAAGGTGATGCTCCCTTCCAACCTCAATCCCATATCCAACTGGAAGGCTTTCATACCTTCTGTCATCCTCTCTCTGTTAAGCTGGAAGGTACAGCTGTCTTCCAACATGCTCTAACAGAGCTAGGACTCCCTTCCAACATCTACCAGTACCTGGAGTCTCCCCCCCCTTGCTTTGGAAGGTACCAGTGCCTTCCGATCCCCTACCTCAAAGGTTACATTCACTTCCAACCTCGGCATCCTCATCTCTTTTCAGTGCTTTTCTTGACTATTTAGGCAGTATGCACGAGCATCTGCTACCTATTTTTTGGACAGAAGGTTGACTGACCTTCCCATCCACTGGTGAGTGAATGGTTTTGGTATTCACTATCACCCAGGATGGTGAGAATACCTTCCACCTTCACCCCAGAAGGTGTAGACACCTTCAGTCTGATTCGCACAGCACCCACTCCCAGACCTTCCGTTGTATGGCCCGGAAGGTCTTAGTGACTTCCCACCTAGACATAAAATCTATTGTGGCTACACTACGCATTCATTACTGTCGCTAGTGTAGTCATCTAGTGAGCGCACTGGAAACGGCCTCACGTGTCCATCAATCGCAGAAAGTGCAACCCGTTGCACCTGTTTTGTGCCA
This sequence comes from Candolleomyces eurysporus, assembly GCA_027579435.1. NCBI lineage: Eukaryota > Fungi > Basidiomycota > Agaricomycetes > Agaricales > Psathyrellaceae > Candolleomyces > Candolleomyces eurysporus. Next base: position 876 of record JANBPK010001731.1, read on the forward strand.
CAGGTGGCACTGGTTTGGCGCACCCAGGGTATCAGCGGTTATCTGCTCAAAGCAGTCACTAAGTTCATCAGTAAACCTAAACTTTAAATTTCAGCTTTTTGTCACTTTTAAGCCTTTTCCGGCCATCGCCTCCACCAAATTTGGCCAAGCTTTTTGCTAAAACTGACGTGAACTTGTCAGCCTTTGGCTTGCTAGCNTTTTTTTAGCTTGAGAGCGCTTGAGAGAGCTTCTAAAAGAGGAAAAGTAATTTGCACGTTTCCTGATGGAGAAGGATCAAAAGCGTGTACGTGAACGTTTACAAAATCAGGAAAATCAGATAACAGGCTCACTGCCGGGTAACACTCAAAATCGCTACACACTTGAGAGCGATGGAACCCCGCGTGAGGTCCTCAAGATTCGATTCTGGAGTTCGACTAGGAATAAATGATACATACTTTGGACTATCGACTCTAGAAACGCACGCCCGACGTTTCCTCAACAAATACAGTAACCCTGCCTCTTCTCAAAAACCCCTTATGAACTGTCTGAAAATGACGGCTGCCTTTGCTANGGGGGGACTCGGTCCGCGGTTTGGCTACGAGCCCAGCATCTGTTTTTGCGTAGGATTTCTTCTCGTCTACAATTTGGTGCTGGAGGAGGAGGACAATCCCGTCGGAGGCGGGGTTCTGCATGTTGTCAACTATTGTCTTCACAACGTCCAGAGCCGAGTTTGGCGAATTATCCAGGCGGACCATGGCGGCCTTTTGAGGACCGCTGAGCATTGAATGCCAAAGTGTGTCGCGAAGCTCGCTCTCTCTCCGAATTGAGAAATTAGGCTCCGTTCCGCACAAGTTCCATCTCGTAGTTGCGAGTATGATGCCAGGCAATGCATCATCCCCACATATTTTTCGGAAAATCTCCAATCCGGAGGCGTGACTGTCCGTCATCCGTTCCGGAACAATGGCCTGCATATAAACAACTCCAGCGACCTTGACTCCATCGCCATATCTGTTAGCGTAGGGAAAAATTATTAGTTGTTAAGAAAGTGGTTGAAGAGAGAAAGACGGACGAGGATGCTAGCCATACAGCGAGGCGCCGAAGGATCTCCTCATTGTTTAAAGAGACGTGGTCAAAACCTGGCGTGTCAACCAAGACGAGCCTACGGCCCTTCACGTATTGCGGCTGGGAGAAGGGTGCTGAAGGAAGATCATCGACCACGTAGTGTGCCACATCTGAGGTGCATGGCTGGTATGAGTCGTCAACGGGAGCCTGATGCTCTGATCCCAGAGCCTCTAGGACGTTGTTGATGAACTAGCGGAAGGAGGGTGAGTTTGCTCAGCAAGCACTCCGAATATCTGCAAAGCGCACTGTGCTCTTTCCAACTCCAGTGGAGCCCATGATACTGACCAAAGGTCCACATCAACAATGGACATCTCATGAATTCCAAAAAGTACGTACGGAATCACAATGTCACTGGCCCGACCTTCACCTCGAGGCAAGCACACGTCTTCAGCTTTCTTCCACTTTGCTTTGTGAATATCGTACCGCTTGGGCATGCTTCGAGGTCCGTCTAGAGCAAGATCGGGAAAGTTGCTGGTAAGAGCGATGTAAATGGGCTGACCACTCACAATCGAAGTGGGGTGATGCTCGGCTCTAGTGTAAAATAGGTCGAGGGTTCGGAGCGAAAGGTGAGTCTGTTATATTTAAAACACGTTCCTGACACATCGCCATAAACGTATTATGTCTATTGCGCGTTTTACCGATCCAGTCTACCTCATTTTTCACAAACTGAAGGTCACTCGACTGTGCAGTCACTCACATCACAACCGAAATCCAACCGGGAGCTTAAAGAAGGTGAGTGGGCGATGTAGCGACAATCGGACGAATATAATAGTCACGATGGGAAGGGAGATCTAGCGCATGCCATGAAATTGAGTGTTTCCATGTAAAATGCAAGATTTGAATTCCGCAAGCATGAGAACAGCGTCAGAGCAAGTTGAGTGTTCAATCTGAGTGTGATTGTCGGAACTCAACACCCTTCCAGAAGGTACGTGATCTAGCTCGTTGGATACCCACAACGCTCGTGTTTGAAGTAAGATCCCGTTGCCAGATTTGAGCGAGATATAATCGACGTGATCGACTAGGAAGAGGTCCTTTGCCGAGTTGAAAGCGTCCTGCAACGTGTCTGCCTCAAGGAACACACCTGGGTGATATCTCCGGGCAGAATGAACAGGAGAGTTTGGGTGCTCCTTGTGTTGCCTTTGTGTTTCGTGTTCCGATGAGGCTGGACCCCCAATACAACCAAATTCTCCAAATTAACTAGGCAGTTTAATCGTGCGGATCTGAGATAGGCCCGTGACGAAATACATTTTAAGTGATAAACAAGTGGCATCCGTTGCTGAACCGATATCATCCCTGGGGCGGAGGTAGAGTTGGATGATTTAGAGGGTCAAGATTAGCAATCGTGACGAGGGTTACTCACAAGGCAAAGAAAGCTCTTGGTGCTGCCAAGTCCGTGAACTCCGTCTTGGTCTGTCACATCCCGGCGCCTGTTTTCTGCTCTCCTTTCGATGCATCGATTCAGCATTGGCTCGATAATCTTCCATGCTGAGTCAGCCGAGTTGTCGAGTCGCTTTACCTCCATGCGGAATTCCTTCTCGTTCCTTTCGCCTTTCCAGTGCAGCTGCTTGGGAGCATAGATCCCATCGCGTCGTTGCTAGGACCGCCTTTGAAGCAGCATCCTTCCCGCAGATCCTTTTCAGTTTTTGAAGGCCCGGAATCTCGTTACGCGCCATGCGGTTGGGCCAGATTGGGTACACGTAGACCATCCCAGCGACATTGTGATTCACGTCGCAAGATTTTCTGTGGAGCTCGACGTTGAATACAAGGCAGTGGCGGTCAAGAAGTGACTCACGAAGTATGTAACCAACTCGCTGCCCAATTGATCCCATCGGAAACACCTCGAGAGTCGTCGAATCCTGGTGTATCAACGAGAATAAGCCGATTGCCCGGCACTTCCTGCTCGAGAGCCTGGCGTTTAGGAACTATCGTGGCGTAGCTCGTGGTCTCGCGAGTACAGGCTGTAAATCCATCGCTGGTCTTTGCATCGGCTCTCTCAAGGATGTGGTTAATAAACTGTAAGGACAGCGTTGAATGATATTCGGCCACATTGCGTATCAACGGCATATAGGAGACTATACCGTGCTCTTTCCGTGCCCTAAGGGGCCAACTACACTGTTGATCGACGTCAGGGTACTCAGAGAGCGGCTTGAAGAAGCACTCACAGTATCACAATGTCGATCGATCCTGACTTCATTGGCTGCAAGGCACTTCAGGAGGGAGCAGAGGGTCGAGGATGGAACACTGGCGGTAGTTAATGTAAGGGTACTACCAGAGCCTAACTTCGTCAGCATGTAGCCGCGAGAAGGCAATGCGCCGGGCAATCATATCACGTAGGCCTAGGTACAGCTGAAGCATTCAGGTGAATGAATAAGACCATATGAAAAGGTAGACCTAGCGAGATTTCCTTGGCCGTCTGACCGTGAGAAGTGCCGCCTACCGCCCAGCGCAGTACTGAGGCACCTTGCAACGATTCAAACAGACGAATACTTGCAACATACCTTGCGGGCGTTAGTGAATCGATGAATGCGTTTGGCGCCATTCAATGAACTCATGTTCGGTGCCACAGGTTCGATGCACCCTTGCTTACTCAAGGCCGATACGCGTTACAGTCTACAATACATTATGGAATGATGCTTGAAAGTAATTGCCGCGATACAACACTCTTCCTGAATCTCACTGTCAAAACGCCAGTGAGTATGGGAGGTGTCGAAGTTGTCTTTCGAATACTCACAAAGCCCAAAAACCTCATGATACGAGTGCCCAATGGCAACCGCAATCGCGCTGCTTCACTTGCCAGAGCTCTGAGTTTGTCCTTACGTGCTTGAGTTGAGGCTGAGCCTGACTCCTTAAGCAGCTCCTCTAGTTTTCGACGAAGCTCCTGAGCAGCGTCGGTGTGTTTGAGCTTCTTGCTTTTGTCGACTATTTGCTTTTGAATTGTTAGTATGACACCGTCGATATGGGAGTCAGCACGCCGCTTCAAGACAAGCCTGATAAGATCCCAGGCGGACTCCTTCGAGTTCCAGAGAGCCGTCATTTCTGCCTTGGTTTGAGGTGCTGATGCCGAGAGCATATCGCTCCAAAACGTATCCACAAGTTCTCGTTTTCGTTTTTCGCCGCTTTCTGATGGACATATGTCCCATCGGGTGGTCGCAAGGATGACCTTCGAAAGACCGTGATTCCCGCATATCTTTTGGAATACCTTGACGTTTGAGCGGTCATTGCGTGTCATCCGATTGGGGTAGATCGGATACATGTAAACGACGCCCCCGACCTTCATGCTGGAATCGTATCTGCTCACAGAAACATGAGTGATTGTCCAATCCTTGAAGGCCGAGGACGGACGAAGATGCAAGCCAGACCGCTATGCGGCGAAGAATCTCCGAGTCTGGTAGCTCGGTATCATCAAAACCCGGCGTATCCACCAGCACGATTCTTTGGCCACCAATTTGAAAGGCCTTCGCCAGCGACGAGTTGTTAGGCACGTCAATGAAGTAGTGCCCCAGCTCTCTGGTACAGGATTGGAACCCGTCGCTAACTGGTGCGTCCGATCTCCCAAGGACGTTATTTATGAACTAGCTGAGTCAGTGCGTTGATGGTGCATGGTGTCTGTGGCGCTTACAGTACTTTTCCCGACGCCTGTCGGGCCCATAATCCTGAATCTCGTATCAGCATCTCTTCATTTGACGTCCATTTGAAGGAGAAGGGCATACGGAATCACGATATCGTTCTGTCTCCCTATGCCTTTTGGCAGGTACACATCATCGGCGGCTCTGAGAAGGTCGAGACTGAATCCTCGGGGCATGGCGGAATCGACGAGAGAAAAGGTATAGGAGGAATGGGCACGCTACGGCGCCCATTATATTGTGAAAGGTGATTCACGAGCGCAGGCAACGAGGCAGCCTAATGTCGTTCGAGTTGCGACACTTGACACGACCCAGGGAACTGGGCCTTTAGGCAATGAGGCGAGGCAACTTGAAGGTCGCCATGCCGCAGCCGAAATAGGACATCACCCTTCAAATCTCGATTGATATCATCCAAAGCCTCGATTAGGCTGTAACTTGAAGTTCCGAGTCATTCACAATTCATTCGGTAGGACAGAATGTAGTACCTCCAGCACTCACCGTCCCTGGGTATTGGTCTCACTTGGAGCTGAGCGCCTGTGACATCACCGCTTCAAATTGCTGCGTATCGGGCTGTGTCGGCCGTCCTCCGGAAATGGCCATATCTCAGTCTGGAGTCCCGAATCGGCAATGGACCGGTTGACCACTTATATCTTTAAACCCACTACGGCATACGCCTTCAATTTTGCCACCATCCGACGCTGAACGTAATCGAGCAATAGGAACGACAAAGGCGGGTAAAATTCAGGAAGCTTCGTGAATCCAGAACGACTGCCGAAGCTAGAGGTGCTCAAGGGCTGCACTGCCTGAGGATACTCGCGAAAAGAAACGCAAGGGGCAAGTTCGTACCCCAAACTGCAGTCTCGATGAAAATCGGTTGCTCTCTGGCGAGTTCATGCTAAAGGCAGGGCTGCGGGTTGAAGAGCGAATTGGCGAAGGATTCTCAACGCTTCTCACGGTCCACGGCTACTGATTCTCAAAGGAGCAACACAGCTGTCCTTGTCCTCTCAAATCTGCCCATGGCTTGCAATGCCGACCCCGCGAGGGTGCGAATNGGGGGGGATGTGAGTTCCCCGCTCTAAACACTGCGCACTCGCTCTCACCCCCACTGCTAGGACCCAAATTTTCTGCGGTCTGCAAGAACGCGTGCAAAACGGATCCAAAACTTCTTGCAACGCGCAAAGGATATTTATGTATTGCAAGCTGCAAAAGACGAATAATCGCATTTTGCTTCACATTTTGGCCAATGCAGAATAGTGTCAACATTTCCTAATTAAAGGATGCGTTTTGCAATGATTTCGCCGAATGCAGAACAATTGGATCCCAGCAGTGCCTACAGACGGTTGGTTTCTTGCGAAATGTGACTGTGACTGTCAATGATCCCAGCGTTCAGAGCCCTGGTTCTGCAATGCTCGTTTAGGAAAGGACCCCAATGAGATCACATTACACGCAAGACCAGGACCGTCAACCATTGGGTTATACGTCAAACGTGGCCATTGTTCTTCTCCACAACCTCGCCTTCCGTTGCTCTCTATTGACAAGTGAACTATGCTGGCCTCAAAAAAAATCGATAAGTTGCGTGGGCCGGATGACACCTCTGTAAAGGAAGATGACGCCCACGAAGATGACATGGTGATCCTGTATGTACGTTCTCTCTTGCTTCTCGATATATACCAGCGAGGACTGATCAAGACTGAAGTGTAATGGGCCCAACAGGGGTCGGAAAGAGTACGGTAAGAGTGTTGGTACGAAATGCATATATGGATCTGACAGAGTTTCTTGAAGTTTATCAACAACCTTGCGAATGAAGATGTCGCCAAGGTTAGCGACGGCTATTCGACATGCACTACCTCCGTCCGACACTACTTCGTGGAGATCCCTCAGGAATTCATAGATAAGCCTGGCCGACTGGTTCTGGTTGATACGCCAGCCTTCAACGACTCGACCATGTCTCCAGCGGAGAGCCTTCGTAGCATCGCTTGGTGGCTTGCCTCCTCGTACGTCCCATCTTCTTGTATCACCATGTAGAATCACTCGAAAGGTGATCAGATATAGTGCAAAGAAATGGCATGTTGGAGGCATAATCTACATGCAATCCGCCTACCCCCACCGCGTGGGGAGGAGCGATATCCCAGATCTTCAGGTCTTTCGGGCGATTTGGGGAACCTACTGTGCATCGAGAATCATACTAGCGACCACTCAATGGGGATTCTGCCAATGCGATCACCATGACGAGTTGGAGAGTGTCTTGTCGGAGAGATTCTGGGGTGAAACGCATCAGGTTGGCGTGAAGGGGTTCCAAAGTCCTTCTGCTTCGTCTCGCCCTGCTACAATGCGTCTTGAAAACTCGCCCGGCTCCGCTTGGGAAGTTGTTCGAGCTTTATTGGAGCTACGAATCGATAACGATGTCGTATTAAGCCTCCAAAGGGAGATAGTCGATGACCGAACATCACTGAAACGAACGAGAGCTGCGAAGGCACTCCGCATTGCCGAGTCGGGTTTGGAACTCCCTCTGACGAATTTCGGAATATCGCCTTCGTTCAAGCATCGTTTCACCAAGCGTATTCCGGGCAAATCGGAGGAGCTTCTAACCTTTATCAGGCGTTTCTTTGTTTTGGTATGTATAGACCTTCATTGTGAACCAATCGATTGACCCGTTACACAGAGAGAGAAGCCGTATCCAGTTCCAAAACAGAAACGGAGCCGATCAATGACCGCCGGCACCTTCGGTAAGTCGGAATGCCATCGATCCACCCGTAGCATTAAAGCTTCTGTAGATTTCGGTTCAACGGGTGCCTTTCAGCAAACCACCCAGGCGACTACGACGTTCGGATACCTGAGCACTCCTGCTAGAAATACAGGTATTACGAGTGCGTTTGGTACGGGTTTACACGCTTCTCTCAAGCTAGATTCCATTCAACTGACAACGCGGGCAGGCGGATCCGGAGGAGCCGCCAACACTTCCACAGGCACCTTTGGAGGAGAAACTGTAGGCAGCGCGTCTAGGAGGCGAGAGGGGCAACAGGCGCCATACTCTACGACCTTTGGAGGCCCTACAACTACCCAGGCAAGAACGGCTTCCACAACCAACCTTCTATCTTTTGTTAAAACGACGAAATCCGACTAAGGGTTGATACAAGCTCGGTTCCTTATGGTTGGCTCGTCTGCCGTCCGCTTGCCTAGTAAATTCTATCTGTCCTTCAATACATATTTATTCAAGTCTGTATATTATGTTTCACTTGGTTACTAGAACCGTCGGTGATCGGGACAAAAGCGACGTCGCATTTCGAGGAGGTTTTTCACCGCTACTAGTGAATACGGTGAGACTCCTCTTGTACAGTGAAAGGTAGTATCACTTACGAAACAGAAGAAAATCTTTGAGCCAGTCCCATGTAGTCCATCACCGTCCTTCGATATCTTCTTTGGCGACTATTGATTGAGGAGTGTCTCAATCACCTTCCAAGCGGATTCTGCTGAATCGTCCAGTCGACGTACTTTGCCGCAGAAAGATTCCTGGAGCTTCTTCGATTTCTCGTCTCCTTCGGCCTCAGACGGGCACATGTTCCATCGGGTGGTCGTAAGGATAACCTTTGATGCCGCGTTCTTTTCACAAATACGTTGGAATTCCTCAAGGCCCGGAAATTCACTTTGACCACTGCGACTACCCCAAATCTGACACAGACACACGACCCCGGCAGTGTGCATATCAGAATTGTAATTCCTATGCACCCTTCGTCAGCCTATATCCGGATTTAAACTTCATGCACACTCACGAAGACTTGAGCCAGCCGGCAAGGTTGGCGATAGAAGACGATACATGATACATGTTTTCCCAGCCTGGTGTATCAACCAAAACGAGCCGTCGACCGCGGAGACCGGCTTTGAGGCTAGATCTCTGGGGAATTGTGGTGACATAGCTTCGAAGTTCCTTAGTACAAGCTGAGTGCCCGGAACTAGTATTTGCCTCGTTCTTTCCTAGAATATGATTGATGAACTGAACGCAGTATTACATTTTGCGAATGACCGTTCGAATCATTGAAGGGGCTCACGGTACTCTTTCCGTGGCCCGAAGGACCAATTACCCTGTTGACCTCGGTTAGCTTGAGTGGGTCAAGGGACAGTCATAGTACAATGGACATACGGAATTACAATATCGTCCTGCTGGCTCATCTGTGTGAAGGGTGTAGACGGTAGCGCTTTTGCGGCTGTCTTTGAAGGTTTGGATGAACTTTGGCTCCTGACGCATTATCTGTATTTTAACCAAACCGTGCTAGGTATTATTAAAACATGAGACAGCAGGGCAGTCACCGTGGGCAATGCATTATCCTGGATCTGAGGCACCCCATGCAGCGTGCACATGTTGTTCGTGCACTCCACCATGCCACCGGGCGAAAGCAGAACTCATTCAATGGAACAAGGTGTCACAGCGCTTCCGCAGAAGTTGTGACCCAGATACACGCGCTGTTACAACTTCCAGCGAATGGGAGGCCCAGGTATTTTAGCGCTGGAATAAGTCAAGACTGCGGTGAGGAGAAAATCAGAGTTTCAGAAACGCTGTAGTATATCCGAAAATGTCAAAAGAGGGGGCGAACCATGTGTTATCTATAAGTGCGCAGTGGACCTCTTCGTTGATTTCGGTGACTCACCGCCTCAATTCACCACACCCTCAGATTCAATATCAGTCATGGTATGTACTGCCCGTACGATAAATACTATGTTTGAATAAACTAGAGCGATCGTCCAAGAATACGCTTGAAGAACTCCACTATTAATCTAAACACGGAAGATTCAGAACGAGTCCTTCCAGGCAAACGTCCTGCGTCTGTTTGTTCCAACCGTTTCCCCCGATTTACAATTTGATCCTGAATAAGCAAGACCATCCCATCCAATCCGTTTTCGTTCACAATTCTCATGATTAACGCTGAAGCTGAGGCTTCTGTATCTTCCAGTTCCACCGACGGCATTTCCTGAGTTTCCCCTGGCCAAATGCGATTGCATAGATCATTTCGGCGACGTCGAGCTTCGGACGCACTAGTGCAGAGCTGGGACCTCGTTTGTGCCAGGAATACGATCCTCCCAAGTGCTTCAGACCCACAGATCGCCCGGAACATGTCCAAACCCAAGGCATGACCTTCGTTTAGGCGACCAGTGCCAATGTCGTGAACATAAACGACGCCTGCGATCCTCGCCCCGGCGTTATATCTTAGCGTAGAAGGCTTTAGCGCCAGATCATGAAGAAAAAAAATGGGACATACGAGAAAACGAGCCATTGAGCGAGTCTTCCCAAGATTTCTCTCATGTCTTGATCGACATGGTCGAACCCGGCTGTATCAACTAAGACCAGGCGACGACGCTCCGGGGAGATATTCCGAGGCAGAGGGACTATGTAATGCGTCACCTCTGACGTGCATGGCCCGAAACCATCGTTGACTTCAGCACGTTCCCCTTGAGACTGGAAAGCTGATAGGACATTGTTTATAAACTAGAAATTGTCAGACGAAATCTCTTTCCTCGGAATTATTGCACGTACTGAGCTCTTCCCAACCCCCGTGGGCCCCATAACCCTGGTTTAATCTGTCAGAAGTACTCGTCGTAGATCAACTTGGGTCACTCACGGGACAACGATATCGTTAGGTCGAATAGTTTGCCCTCTCGCATCTGTCTGCTGAAGTTTCTTTCCCTTGGTGACAAGCTGGTGCTGGATGTTGAGAATGGTCCCATCCACCTCAGCATGCCCATGCTTCTCGAGGATAGCATCTATAATATTCCAAGCGTGCTCCGGGCCAGTTGGAAGACGCTTCATCGTAGCCGTCCCCTGTGCCTGAGACTGATCGAGTAAGTTGCGCCAGAAATTCTTCTCCAGCTCTTGCTCCCTCTTGGTGCCGGTCTCGGGTGGGCAAACGTCCCATCGTGTTGTGGCAAGAATAACCCTTGAGAGGCCGCCATCTCCACAGATCTTTCGGAACACCTTGACGTTGGAACAGTCGCTTCGGGTCATACGATTAGGGTAGATGGGATACATGTAGACGACACAGGACACCTTCATATTGTGGCCATATCTGCACGGAATGCGGTGAAAGGAAGCTCAATGGCTGGAAATTTTCGTCACTCACGCGGATGCCAGCCAGAGAGCAATGCGACGGAGAATCTCGGCATCACTTATATTCGTGTCGTCGAAGCCAGGCGTGTCCACTAGAACGAGATTTCTGCCGGACAATTTGTACCTCTCAGCCAGCTCTTCTTTGATGGGTACAACATAATGCTGCAGTTGTTGCGTGCAAGACTGAAATCCATCGCTGGTGTGAGCCATGGACTTCCCAATAACGCTGTTTACGAACTTCGTCAAGTGGGTCAATTGCCTGACTGCTGAGCGCGCGGAGAGAGATTTTCTTACTGTACTCTTCCCGACCCCCGTAGGGCCCATGATCCTAGCATTCCACGTTAGCTCCGTTCTGGCGCGATAGCAGAGCGAGAGAAAGAGGAGCATACGGGACAATGATATCGTTTTCATCCAACCCCTCATCTCCCTTCACGTAGACATCTTGCGGATCTTTGATAAGGTTTCTGAGCGAGTTTTTGAGCATTGTTAAGTCCCAATCACGTCACAGAATCAACGGGCACGGAAAGCGGTAAGGCTCTCTGTTATATCGATGCGGCCGGTGTCCTAGATCAGAGAGCACGCACAATAATTGAGGGAAACATGAGAAAACTTACGAAGACACGGCTTTATAGGCTAGGAATGACGCAGTCATCGAGTTCATGCACGAGGTTTCAACGTGCTCCTAAATCGCGAGATCTCGGTTCTGGAAAGGCTGTCTTGAGCCGTAACGCGTAACGCCTCAACCCATTTGCGATAGTAACGGCGCGGGTTCATGATGCAGCTATGCATTTTGAGAGGAATACGGGACTGAAACGAGGCGTATGCTAATTCAGTTGAATCTGAGAAAACGGTCTGAAGCCACATGAAAAATGTGCGACTGTGATGCGATCAATTCACACGTTCGTTTTCTTCGCGAAGCTACAACGCCAGATTGACAGAGAGAGTATTTGACGAGCAGATAAGTATCATATACAAGCTGCGAACTGTTTAGTGCCTCAGTTCCCCGTCACAATAATACTGGGCATGTCCTACTGCGGGAAGTGTATCTGGCGCCCGCCAGGTGGTTTTCCACTCCTCCGACTCCTTCCGAGAACGTGGTCGTGCGTCGCGAGGAGAAGATCCTTTTCCCCTCTCTTCGAGCATTCGAAAAGCTCTTGTCCTGCATCAGTGTGTCGGAGTTTCTTGACTTCATCGACGAGTTGACGTTGAATAGCGAGCGTGATACCGGTGCACTCGGACGCCTGACTGAGCACCGTATCAATGACGCCCCATGCAGAGTCGGGGGAGTTCACAAGGCGGGGCATGATTTGCAGAGACTTGGGTACTCCATTTGCCCAAAACATTCCCTGAAGCTCTTGCTCCCGCTTTTCGCCCGTCCCAGGTGAGCATATGTCCCATCTGGTTGTGGCGAGAGCAACGCTCGGTCGAGGAGGGTCTTCCCCGCACAGCCTGCGGAAAATGCTGAAGTACAACAGATCCCTTTGTCCAATCCGACGTGCAGGGAAAATGGAATGTATATATACTGTCCCGAGAATTTTAATGCCGGCGCTGTACCTGGCGCATGCTATCGATGAGGAGACTGATCGCGGAAGGAAGGGAGTCGCACTCACGAAGCCGCCAGCCAAGTCGAAATCCGACGAAGTACTTCCCACTCGCTGAGACTCGTATGGTCAAGTGCAGGAGTGTCGACTAAAATGAGCCGTCGACTAGCGGTTCCTGGGTGCTTTTCAGAGAGGACTGGCGGGATTTCTGTAATGTAGTGTCTCAGTCGGTCGGTACACGATGCGAAGCCATCGTCAACGGCTGCCACCGGATTCCCGGCCAAATTGTTGATGAACTGAACGGACGAAGAGGTTTTCAAGGAGTCAATAAGTGATAGACTGCTTTACCGTGCTCCGTACCGTGCTTTTACCAGCGCCTGCAGGACCCATGATTC
>JANBPK010001732.1:0-13597 GCA_027579435.1 Candolleomyces eurysporus
CGGAGAGGGCCGATTGCGACGACACACCACCTTCTTGCTTCCTCGAACACGCAGCTAATTCATTTACTCAGTGCAGATGCCGTACGCAAATGGAGCGCTTTGGCCAGGGAATGGTATGCCTATGAACTGGGAAAAGACTGCCCGCAGATCCAGTTCACCGACCGGATGCTGGCTCGGCCGGATGCCCACCCTGCGTGGGGTTCGCGGGAGCGACTGGACGTTGGAGGCCCAGAGGCGACTAGATGTGAGTCTGACATCAAAAATCCGTGATATGGGCTACTTACGGATGCGGCTTTTTCAGAGCTGTGACTGCCACCGCATGTCCGGGCACCTACAGCGACGGCCGCAGCGGGGTTTGCTGCAGAGATTGGAATCTGGGAGGACTGTATAGCTCGCATTCTACTGTAAAAAACACGATGTATTGCCTGTAGAGACAGAAAATGGAATGGCTGTACAGCAGGAGAGGACGCAGGAGGAGGGCTGAAAATGATCCGACTGGAGGACCAAACAGTAGACGCAGGCGGAGAAATGATTGACACCGGGTTGAGGGAAGCCACGCCACGTCCCACTTTTCCTCCTCACTTCCACTTCCTCCCTAATCTTATCCACCTATATAGCCAGGCGAAACAGCCTGCCCCTCCATCTGGTATCGTATTTTCCCCCCCTATTCGCCAATGGCAGACGATAGTAATGCTACCTCCGGTTTCCATTCAGCCATCCCTCTCGCTCTATCAGCCACAGGCATGACCACCTCGTCCTCCGACGTGGTCGTCCTTGGCCTCGGTGTCGTCCTTGCGGGCCTCTACCTCTTCAAGGACCAGCTTTTCGCCACCTCAAAGCCCAGGATCACCCCAGTCGCCTCCAAAAGCGCCGTCAATGGCTCCGGCAATCCTAGAGACTTCGTTGCAAAGATGAAGGATGGGGTGAGTAGATGCTCGTCTGATGTCCTAGCAGGTTGCTTATTGTCTACATGGTACGTTACAGAAAAAGCGGCTGGTCATCTTCTACGGCTCGCAGACTGGTACAGCAGAGGAGTACGCTATCCGTCTCGCCAAGGAGGCCAAAGCAAAGTTCGGCCTCTCGTCCCTCGTCTGCGACCCCGAAGAGTACGACTTTGAGAACCTCGACGAGCTCCCCGCAGACTGCGCCGCATTCTTCGTCATGGCCACCTATGGAGAGGGCGAGCCGACCGATAACGCCGTCCAGCTCATGCAGAACTTTGAAGACGAGTCGTTCGAGTTCAGCGGTGGCAGCCGAACCCTCAACGGCCTCAAGTACGTCGTCTTTGGCTTGGGTAACAAGACCTACGAGCACTATAACGTGATCGGTCGACGGGTTGATGCTGCGCTTACTGCGATGGGCGCTGTCCGGATTGGCGAACGTGGTGAAGGTGACGACGACAAGAGCATGGAAGAAGACTACCTCGAGTGGAAGGACACCATGTGGGAGGCCTTCGCCGCTGCGATGGGCGTCGAGGAGGGTCAGGGCGGTGACACCCCCGACTTTGTCGTGTCGGAGTTGGAAGCGCACGCCCCCGAAAAGGTCTACCTAGGTACGTGATTCCACGCCATACCGTTCCGCTTAACCGCTCACGGCATCACCTGCAGGTGAATACTCTGCTCGTGCTCTTACCAAGACCAAGGGCATCCATGATGCAAAGAACCCCTACGCTGCACCCATCAACACTGCTCGTGAGCTCTTCGCTGCCCACAGCGACCGCAACTGCGTGCACATCGAGTTCAATACCGAAGGTTCTGGAATCACATACCAACACGGTGATCACCTGGGTGTCTGGCCAATTAACCCCGATTTGGAGGTCAACCGTCTTCTGTGCACTCTCGGTCTGTACGACAACCAGGACGCTGTCATTGGAATTGAATCCCTCGACCCCGCGTTGGCCAAGGTTCCTTTCCCGGTCCCCACTACCTACGGTACCGTCCTTAGACACTACATCGACATCAACGCCGTCGCCGGTCGCCAAATTCTCGGATCACTCGCCAAGTTCGCGCCTACTCCAGAGGCCGAGGCGTTCTTGAAGGAGTTGAACACGAACAAGGAGAAGTACTACGCCGTGGTCGCCGAGGGATGCCTCAAGTTGGCAGAAGTGTTGCAGCTCGCCGCTGGTAACGACATCAAGCAGGCCCCGACACCCGGGAACACTACCAAGTGGTCTATCCCCTTCGACCTCATCGTCTCGGCTATCCCTCGTCTCCAACCCCGGTACTACTCCATCTCCTCCAGCCCCAAGCTCCACCCCGGTACTATYCACGCCACCGTCGTTGTGCTCAAGCACGAGAACATTCCCAGCGAGGTTGTGACGAAGAAGTGGGTGCACGGTCTTGGTTCCAACTTTTTGTTGAACCTCAAGCACGCTGTCAACGGAGAGCCTACGCCGATTTATGATACCAAGGATGGAGAGCGTGTTAGCGTTCCTGCGTACTTGATTGAGGGACCCCGAGGAGCATACAAGACGGAGACTACGTACAAGGCGCCTATTCATGTCCGAAGATCGACRTTCCGATTGCCTACAAACCCTAAGAGTCCCGTCATTATGATTGGTCCTGGAACTGTACGTTGCTGTTCTTTGCACTYGCTCTTCTTTTTTTTAAACGTGGCGCTGATTAACGTTGTTTCTGTTTTTAGGGTGTTGCGCCTTTCCGTGGATTCATTCAAGAGCGGATTGCTTTGGCGCGTCGTGCGATTGAGAAGAACGGACCTGATGCGCTTAATGATTGGGGCCGGATATCGCTGTTCTAYGGKTGCCGACGATCGGATGAGGACTTTTTGTATTCGGACGAGTGGGAGCAGTACAAGGAAGAGCTCAAGGGCAAATTCCACCTCCACACTGCGTTCTCGAGAGAGAAGTTCAAGCCTGATGGAAGCAAGATTTACGTSCAGGACTTGATTTGGGARGACCGGGAGCACATTGCTCAGGCTATCCTTGAGGGCAAGGGGTATGTGTATATCTGTGGTGAGGCCAAGAACATGGCGAAGCAGGTAGAGGAGATCTTGGCGAAGATCCTTGGAGAAGCCAAGGGTGGGTCGGCGGAGGTTGAGGGTGCGGCGGAGGTTAAGCTGCTGAAGGAGCGGTCGAGGTTGATGTTGGATGTTTGGAGTTAAATGTTTCGACTCTGTCTTTCCTTCTCGCTTTTTCTCTCTCGATACGCACTTTTCCCTCTAATACGCGGTCATTTGTGTCTTATTAGCACTTTTGCTGCTGCTTTTTTCTCTCTGTGTTTTTGTGGTCGTATTAGATAAAGTTTATGACTAACTGGTTTTACTCCTACTCTACACTACACACCACACACACTCATACACATCCAACTGCCCCTCCTCATCACGTCACGAACGTTTTCTATTTCCCTCTATCTCACTCTCTCTCCCCCATATGATACGTTATAGACGCACGGCAATCTCTCGGGTACTTCTAGCCAATTTGTCTTAGATTTGACGATTTTGGCTCCTTCACCCCCCTGTGCTTGAGATTTGTCGTTCGTCTGTTCATTCATGACCGTGACGCTGGTACTATGTATGTATAAGGGCTAATGGCACTCTGGTCCCCCATTCTCKTTTACCTTTTTTTCCTCGTTTCCATTCCGTTCCATGGATGTAGCTATTAAACACTTGTAGAGCTCAAATGGAATATAGATCTCTTACATCTCTTAATCGATCCATACTCGATTTTCAAGTGCGAGAGAGAGAGAGNGNGNCCTGAGGACGTTGCGGGGGCGGGNTAGGYGGACATGANNNGNNNNTCCCAATYAGGCARGGTYGCCCCTAACTTCGGCCCACACGTGTCCCGAAGCAATGACACCGGCGAACACGTCGAGTTTCTYCCTCGTTCCGGTACCTCCACCACCCGCTACCCTCTACCGCCCAATTCTAGTCTCTACGGAGTCTATCCACCTACCACCATGCCCGTTGGCATYGAGGCTTGGATTACGCAGATACCCCCGATTACGAGGGCGTGGCTTGGGYTGTCTGTGTTGACGAGTTTGGCYGTGGTGGGTATCTCTTCATTCATATTCTTGTAATGTGGAAACTAATGAGAATTGGTTGGAATTTTTGATAGCAATGTCAGATTGTGACGCCTTTGCAGCTTTACTACAACCCCAAGGCGGCTTTTGTTAACATGCAGGTGAGGTGTTGGGAAGTTTTGGGAAGTTGGTGTGATGCTAATGGGGGGGATCGTTTCACTAGGCATGGCGAGCTATCATCAATTTCTTTTATTTTGGACCTATATCGCTGGACTATGTCTTTCATATGTTCTTCTTGTAAGTGCCTCCACAATACCTGGGTTCCGGTTGGACGGCGGGTTCCTAACTAGACCTTTTACTTTGGATGCGGACATGCAGCATGCGATACAGCCGTATGCTCGAAGAGTCTTCGTTTGCGAACAAGAAAGCGGACTACTTTTGGCTGCTGTTCCTTGCCTCCGTGATGCTCCTCGTGCGTCTCTCCGTCCTCCCTCTTCATTTCTATCTGGACTAACCTCGAACCTCACCACCCGTTACTGGCAGGGTCTCTCCCCGCTGTTCAACCTCCCCTTCCTCTCCTCCCCATTGGCGTTCGTACCAATATACATCTGGTCGCGCCGGCACCCCTCCACGCCCATATCCCTCTTTGGATTGATCACCATTACGGCGCCGTACCTCCCCGTTGCCCTCGTCGCCTTTAGCTGGGTGCTTAATGGGACGTGGAAAGCGGCTGCTGGAGACCTTGTGGGGTGTGCGGTGGGGCATGTATTGTGGTTTATGAACGACGTATGGACGAGGGAGCTGGTTGGGGGGCATACGTTCTTCAGCGAGGCGCCTGATAGAGTGTACGTTCGTTGTTCCTCTTTTTTTGTGGTTTTCTACTTGGTTGAGCATTCGTGGCTGATGATGGTTTTGTTTTGCAGAAAACGTTTGTTTGGAGATGAATGAAATAGACCGGAGCAGATGCATGTGAATGGGATGTATTGNTTTTTTGCGGACTATTCAATTCAGTTCTGAGTTGGACAGACGTATACGTCAGGGTCCGCGTGCGCCACAAGGTTTTCCATCTTCGAGGTGTGTCCCTTGTCGACATATTGCTTCAAGTTTTTGTATACGATCCGCCGGGCGACTCTGCTTGGACCGGGAAGACGGTGCTATGCTATTTCGAGTAAGGCGCCTGGTATGATGTACGTTTGTTCTTGCACTCGTCTTTGGCGTATGCAGTACTTTGTGCGTGATTTTCCGCGGTTTATGATGGGTTTTTGTTTGATTGGTGGAAATCGCTGCGGTTGGAGATGAGAAGGCCAGAGTGGATCGATTGTATTTTTGCCGTCTTGGGAAGAAAAGGCTCTTCATAACAGGACGAAATTCCGTCGCGCTCCTGTCGAAAGCCTGTCATTGTGGTATACAAGTTCCCGCTACCTTAGGTAGTGGGTCTGTGGTGCGTACCCGCAAAATAGAACATTTCTTTGTGCTGCTTGCTTGTTTTCTTGCAAGTGCGGTCCGCACCGTGCCCCCGCACAGCCTTAGGCATGACATCGTTCAGCGGACTCACATGATGAAATAATAGAGTCGAAACTTCTTTCCAGTGGACGATCTCGTCTCCCCCTCCCTGAGATATGGGGAAGAAATCACTTCGTCTACATGAGGTGAGTTCCAAGAAATCTGATCTTGGTCGAGACTCATCGATGAATGTATGTTTAGCTTGGCCTACCCCTCAAGGTCGTCGAAGCAGCTCGAGCTTCTGATGAATTCTCTCCTCAAGTTCAAGCAACAACCCTCGAATTCATTCAGGGATGCGAAGCGCAGTTATCTGATATCCAATCCCGAATCGCTGCCCTCCAGCTCCCAGCGCAATGGCATATGCGGCAGGATCTCCGAAACGAAGAAGAAATCGCTCAGGATCGATTGCGGTCTTGCCATGGCCTCTTGTCTGCCATGCGCCGGATCCCGGTAGAAGTCATGGGCGAGATATTTCAACTTTATCTTGCGCCCGAGGGACCATATCCTTGGCCGCAGGGCTTAGATGACAAAGACAAGTCTAAAAGTCCGCCTACGCCCTTAGAACCCAACCCCATTTTACTTTCCCTGGTCTGCCAGCGGTGGTATCTGATAGCAATGACCACCCCGAAGGTGTGGACCAACGTCACAGCCTGGGTAGTAGGTAAATCCATCGGGTTTACTCCGCAAGTAAGGCCAGAAGTTGTCCCTGGCTTCCTGAAAAGTGTGGGTCGTTTTGAATCGCAAGCTTGGTCGTTGACCATCAGGCCTCGCACCAGCCCTTTTCACTACGGGAGCAGCACCCCGCTCGCCTCTCTCCTCCTCGAACATCCCGCCTCCCACTATCTACAGCGACTAGCGATTCGTGCCGACATGTTCGCAATAGGCCTAGGTGCCATTACATTCCCTCGCGTTATATCTGTCACGGTATCCAGCCCCCCGAGACCGAGGTTCTTTCGGAGGTTCGGCTTACCTTCGCTCCCTAGTCTCACTCGAGCAGTGTTTGCGAATGCAGCCGAGTGTCAGGACATACCAGCCAACATTCCTTGGTCGCAACTGACCCACCTCTGCTTGGGTGGCAATGTCGGCGCAGATCATTGGAGAAGAATACTCAAGCTCTGTACTTCGTTGGAGAAAGGGGTGTTTAGCATCGCCGACAAGTGGACCCCCAGGCTAGAGCCGACCCCCTCAAGACGGACGGTCCTCCCTCACCTCACTCAGCTTGATTTTGTAGACTCCTTCCAACCGTTTGGGGCCGATGATGATGTTGTTGGGATCTCCCTGCCATCCTTTACGAAGCTCCGCTTATTTTCGAATTTCATGCAATCGTCGTGGAACTTTTCACCGGCCTTGTTTGGAGGGGTGACGCATTTGACGTTTCTTTCCAATCCTAGGTCGGGGCGAGAGTCTTTGGTGAAGACGTTGCGGAATTTTCCGAACCTCAGAGAGCTGTTTATTCGTCTTGGGGATGCGGACTTCAAGGAGGTGTTTGGGTTCCTGAAGGTTGGAAGGGATGGGACCTGTCATCTGCCATTTTTGGAGGCGCTGGGCGTGTGGATTTTCAGCGATCGTTGCCCCGAAGAGCCTCCTAACTTTCCGTACCAACTTTTCGAAGAAATAGTCGCGTCGAGGACCAAGGCTGTACAGGGCGGTGGTGTCCCCCGTACTGACAACTCTGCTGCACCCACCACCGTGGCAGCGGGACTTCGGCAACTTGTCTTTCAGGTGGACCGATGGTTTGATGAGGAAGTGGTGAAGGAAGTGGTGCGCAAGCTACGAGAAGTGACTAGGGAGTTCGGAGACTATGGACTGAGAATGTCGGTTAATCAAGTTAGTGGTACGAACCCACCAGGATGGGGTGGGGATTGGACTAGGCTGGTGGACACGACCAAGCACTGGGATGAAGGGCTTACGGATTTTCTTGATGGTGCTACAGAGTTTGGTTTGTACCCTCTCAATGAGAGTCTGTGATCAAACTGATAAATCGTTCGACGTTCAATGGGTCATGATTCAAAACTAGCCGGAATTAATAAAGTTCATTGTATAATGTAGTAAAAGTAATTGTACAGACAGTTCTAGATAATCGTCTGTCAGTAACACCAGTTTCACCGAACCCGGTCTATGTGCGCAGATTTATAAAGGCTTTGAGCGAACCTCTTGTCAATTCATCCTCACTGTGCATTTGTTCTTGCGCTCGTCTTTGGTTTTCCCAATACTTCGTGAATGAATTTTCGCGACTTATTATGGGATTTTGTTTGATTGGTAGAAAGTGTCGTCGTGGTCGGAGATGAGAAGGCCAGAGTTTGTACACCAGAGATTGATCATGATGGTATTTTTGCTGTCTTGAGAAGAAAAGACTCTTCAATCATGAACAGGAAAAAATTCTGTCCTGGTCCTGTCGAAAGCCTGACATTGTGGTCTACAAGTTTGTTGATGTAGGTGTCATTTGAGCATTCCTGTGTGTTGCTTGCTTCTTTACTTGCAAGTCCGCACCGACGTGCCCTCGCACAGCCTTAGGGCATGACATCGCTCAGGACAGCAGACTCACACGATAAAATAGAGTCGAAACTTCTTTCCAGTGGACGATCTCGTCTCCCCCTCCCTGAGATATGGAGAAGAAATCACTTCGTCTACATGAGGTGAGTTTCAGGAAATCTGATCTTGGTCAAGACTCATCGATGAACGTACGGTTAGCTTGGCCTACCTTTCGGGGTCGTCGAAGCGGCTCGAGCTTCTGATGAATTCTCCCCTCAAGCTCAGGCAACAATCCTCGAATTTATTCAGGGATGCGAAGTGCAGCTATCTGATATCCAATCCCGAATCGCTGTCCTCCAGCTCCCAATGCAATGGTATATGCGGCAGGATCTCCTAAACGAAGAAGAGATCGCTCGCGATCGATTGCGGTCTTGCCGTGGCCTCTTGTCTACTATGCGACGGATCCCTGTTGAAGTCATGGGCGAGATATTTCAACTTTATCTTGCACCTGGGGAATCACTCGTAGGCGATGAAGACGACTCTGACGACTTTGAAGGTCAACACGTGCCCGTCGAACCCAAGCCCACTCTGCTTTGCCTAGTCTGCCGACGGTGGTATACGATAACAATGACCACTTCGGAATTGTGGAGAAAAGTCACAGCCTGGGTTGTAGGCGAACGCAGCGGGAATNCCCCCCCAAGTAAGGCAAACAGACGTCCCTGGCCTCCTCAAATGTGTGGATCGGTTCAAATCCCAACCTTGGTCGTTGACCGTCAGACCCCGCTTTCGCTACTACGACGCGAGCAGGAACAGAACCTTACTCTCCTCCTTCCTCCTCGAACACCCTGCCTCTCAACATCTACAGCGACTGGCGGTCTGTGTCGACATGTTGGTGATTGGATTGGGTGACCTTACATTCCCTCGCGTCATTTCAGTGACGGTGTCCAGCCCCCGGAATCTGAGGTTCTTTCGGATGTTCGGCTTACCTTCGCTACCCAGTCTCACTCAAGCAGTGTTCGCGAATGTGATCGAGCACCAAGACATACCAGCCAACATTCCCTGGTCGCAACTGACCCACCTCTGTTTGGGTGGCAATGTCAGCTCAAGTCATTGGAGAAGGATATTCAAGCTCTGTACTTCTTTGGAGAGAGGGGTGTTTAGCACCACTGCCATTGAGGGGCCTTTCGAAGCCGAATTCCTAGAGTCAACTCCCTTGAACCAGACAGTCTTCCCTCACCTCACTCAACTTGATTTTGTGAGCTCCATGCCATCATTCAGAACCGATGATGATCTCGTTGGGATCTCCCTGCCATCCTTGACGAAGCTCCGCTTATTTTCGAATTTCATGCAATCGTCGTGGAACTTTTCACCAGCCTTGTTTGGAAGGGTGACGCATTTGACGTTTATTTGCAATCCTATGTCGAGGGAAGAGTCTTTGGTGGAGACGTTGAGGAAATTTCCGAACCTTAGAGAACTCTTCATTGGTCTTGGGGATGCGGACTTCGAGGAGGTGTTTGGGTTCCTGAAGGCTGGAGGGGATGAGAGCTGTCATCTGCCATCTTTGGAGGCGCTGGGTGTGTGGATTATGAGCGACTGTTGCGCCGACGACGAGCCCCCCGATTTTCCGTACCAACTTTTCAAAGACCTAGTCACGTCAAGGACCAAGGCTCTACAGGACAGTGGTGTCCCCCGTACTGACAGCTCTGCTGTACCTACCTCCGTGGCAGTGGGACTTCGACAGCTTGTCCTTCAGGTGGACAGATGGTTTGATGATGATGTGGTGGAGCAAGTGGTGCCCAAGCTACGAGAAGCGACCAGGGAGTTCGCAGACTATGGACTGAGAACGTCGGTCCTTCAAGTTGGCGGTACGACCCCTCTACGATGGGGTGGGGATTGGACTAGGCTGGTGGACACGACCAAGCACTGGGATGAAGGTCTTTGGGGTCTTCTTGATGGTGCTACAGAGTTTGGNTTTTTTACCCTCTCGATGAGAGTCTGTGATCAAACTGATAGATCGTTCGACGCTCAACGGGTCATGATTTTAACTATAACTAGCTATAGTTAGTAAATCTTATTGTATGATATAGTAGATGTGATTGTACATACAGTTCCAGAAGATCGTCTGTCAGTAGCACCGGTTTCCTTGAACTTGGAGATGCACTGGGTCTATGTGCGCAGATTCAGAAAAGCTCCGAGCGAACTTCTTGTCAATCCATCATCATTGTACGGCTTCGCCGCCAAAGGTTCTCGAAAGATTTCCAACTTCCTCCCAACCTTGTTCATCATGATATCTCTGTTACCAGGACTTCGAAACATGGCAATGTACGTTAGGTAGTCCACTATTTCACGTAGTTTGAGGTGATTGCTGACCAAAATTTACCCGTTAGAACCTCTAGGACGGGACAAAGTTTCCTGCAAATTTCCAACTCTAACTCAGCTTTTGTAGTCTGAAACATTGATATTCGAAGGCTGCTCGACGTATAAAAGGACAGATCGAGGTCTCATTCTCCTCACACATCCAATCTTTGCCCAACTTCGTTCGATCTACCTCATTCATATCGAGTTCAACCTATACCATGGTCGACGTTACCTCTCTTGTCAACTCCGTCAAAGGAGACGTCATCACTCCAGGCCACCCAGACTACGACTCCGCGATTGCCCGTTGGGCTAAAAATGCAGAGCGTAAGGCTGGCGTAGTCGTCTGCGTCNAAAAATGCAGAGGATGTTGCACAATGCATTGCATTTGCGAGGGCGAACAACCTGCCTATCGCAATCCGCGGTGGTGGGCACAACGCTGCCGGCGCTTCTTCCAGCGACGGCGGGCTGGTTATTGACCTCCACCAACACTTGAGGCAAGTCCGTGTCGATGTCGAAAAGAAATTAGGGTATGTCGGGGGAGGTGCTGTCTGGAAGGACGTTGACGTGGAGGCCATCAAGTATGGGCTGGCGACCGTTGGTGGCACCGTTAACCATGTCAGTTTGTCAATTTTCATTTTCACCTCTCGTAGACTCATTGTAGGGTTGTTTATCCTCCTACTTAGACCGGAGTCGGAGGGTGAGTCTTTCGCATCCTTCATGCCTTTGCCGCTGCTCATGTATTGATAGGCTCACTCTCGGCGGAGGCTACGGATGGTTGAGTGGTCGCCACGGACTCACCATCGACAACCTTGTCCAGGTCAGATCAGTTCTTTGACAGTTTTATATTTATATTCATTTCGGATGCGAACGGCAGGTTACCATTGTCACCGCAGATGGATCTGTCTTAACGGCCAACGAGACCGAGAACACCGATCTCTTTTGGGCTGTTCGGGGAGGCGGAGGCAACTTTGGGGTTGTCACCGAATTCGTATACAAGTTGCATCCCCAGAGAAAGACCGTCTTTGCTGGCTTCATCGCCTTTACCCCGGATAAACTCGAAAAGCTTGTCGAGGTCACGAAGAAGTGGTGGGACAACGTCAAAGTCGACGATGAAGCGATGATACAAGTGGTCGGGGCTCCTCATGGTACGATGACCGTTTGTCACCTGTATACCAAATGCTAATGCATCAACTTATTTGGCAGGCCGTCCGGTCGTTGCTGCATGCTTGTTTTACAACGGATCCGAAGAGGAGGGGCGCGCTAATTTCAAGGAATTCTATGATCTAGGTCAGGCACATTCTCCATGTCGCAGCGTGGCGTTTACTTGAACTGGAGGCAGGTCCTGTGAAAGACGACGCTAAAGAAATACCCTATGAAGAGCTGAATTCATTACATGTACGTCGATCTAATGGGCTGATTCCCAATCTTTTCACTTAACTTCTCCTAGGGTCACTCTGTGGATCATGGAAAGTGTTTCTACCTCAAGGGTGTCTGCTACAAGTACCCTGACGTGAACTCTATCGCTGAGGTACTTGACAAATCTGAGGAAATTTCCAAACGAGGAGATTTCACCACTGGCATGATGTTTGAATATTTCCCGCTGGGTAAAGCCAACGCAGTGCCGATTTCTGCTACAGCTTTCCGCCGGGAACTCGGGTCAAACCTCTTGACTCTCATAACCTGGGAGGGGCACCCCGAAAAGACGGAAGAAGCGCGAAACGTGGCAAGTGAACTGATTGACATTATTATGAAAGGGCCAGGTGCTCTCACCAAGTCCCAGCAAGGTTACACTAACTATGGGCATGGTGGGTTCCCTTCATCTTTCTCCAAGCTGGTTCCTACGCGGTACTGATTGTGTTAAATTTAGATATCGACTTTCCTCCTGAATACAGTCTTGCTGCCCCAACTGTCGACCACGCGGCACAGAAATCGGAGGCGGCATTCGCGTCGAACTATCCCAGACTCCAAGCAATTAAGAAGAAATACGATCCCGCCAATATCTTTAATCGTTGGTTCCCCATCACGCCTGCATAGAAGCTCTTCTAGCGTTTGCGTGCTCATGTACTCTAATCATAAAATGTGGCTGTATGTTTCATCCTCTCGTTTAGTGCCTCAAGCTTCCAGCTCCGGCCAGATCTGTCAATGTCTGGCATCCGGTAATGTGCCGTCTGTCTTTTAATAGCCCTGTGGGCCTGCCTGAGCCCTGATGGACCCTTGAATTCAGTGCCGGCACTTGCTGACTGATAGCAATCTAGGCTTGTCGTTGCCAAGATTCAGAGGTCTCCAACCGATATTCCGAATCCTGTGCTTTGAAAACCACTCAGCAGTGCCTAAATGTGCTGTAGGGAGGGTCCCTCCCGGACCGACGATCCCTGCGAGCCATTAGTCTCAGGCACCAGGCGCCCGAATGTGTGGTGATATCAAAGCTTTGCCGACGAAGGCGCTGCAGTGAATTTGACAGCTCCGCGCTCTATCCCCTACAGGGCAACTGCCCGCGATTGCCCGTGCGCGAGAAGTCGTTGATTGGGCGTCTAACCCCAACGCAAGAGACCGTTTCGGGATAAAGAGTACGTTTCCTTGGTCCCATGGTTCCACCTGTCAACTGGTTGCCTTTTATACCCGCCGACGTGGGTACTCAACCTTTCTTCCCTTATCTTCCCTCCCCCACCGTCGTCCCACAGTGATCCCCCCCTAATCGACCTCTACATCAGGAGCTATGGCCACAGCAGCGGCCTTATCGTTCAACGTTCAGGGGTTTGGGCGCAGCACCACCGTCCCTGATGACGATGTCGCCCGACTCATGTACTACCTCAACTGCGTGACGGTGTCGTTGGGTTTCGACATTCTTCAAGACGACCTGGTCGACTACCAGAATTACCGCCGTCTCAGTTCCACCCGCATAGCCGGTGTCATCAAATCGGCTGCGGAACTTACCCCTGACATCTTCATCGACCGCATCCTTTTCCGAGACGATGCAGGAGAAGTCATCCCAGCTGGAAGCTCAAACAAGTTCGTCAGCATAACCTCGGCACTGGATCTTGTCTCCATCCAAAGAGACTTCATTTTGGGTGGTCAAGTGAAGGATGTTACCAAGGTCATGTTCTTCAAGACATCCTGGCTCAACACGTTCTACAACGGCCCCCTTGAGCGCATTGCCAAGGCGCTCATCGAAAGCACGACGAAGCACTGCTCGCATTGCGAAGGGGACCCTGGCATGTGCGCTTGTTCGACTTGCCCGAGGCAATCGAAAAGTAAATGCAAACCCATCTTCGAAAGCTTCCTCGACG
>JANBPK010001733.1:0-13566 GCA_027579435.1 Candolleomyces eurysporus
GTCCAGTTCTGAGAGTTGTGATAGTTGTTGTAAACTGCGTAGGATTGGTCAATGTAGATCATGGTGGGGGTAGAGGACCATGGAGCCTCGCGTCCTTGCGGGAAAGCGTCTGATTGGGTTTCCTGGGCCTGAGATGATAATCTTTCAGCCATACCCGAAAATTTTTATGAGAAGACAATGAGGTAGTATGGGAGGGGAGTGAAGGACGAAGCTGGGGCAAGCGGGCATTTTAAAAGATCAAGAGAAAGTTAGTTCGCCCGATGGGGTAATCAATAAAGAGCCCGACTTTATATGCCTCTCATCGCTTTTGCTGTCACACCACCTGACCTTTAGCCAAAAATGGTGCAAAAAGCTGGGGAAGGGTTAGTCCGGAGGCCAACTGCCTATCCTGGGCAAGTCTCACGTTTGAGTCATGTGATGTTCGTGAGGGAATTGCCGTCCCGGCGGAAGACTGGATCGGGTTTCTCTTCGACGACGAATACGATATCTTGTGCCTTGCCATAGGAGGTTTCGTTCCCTGCCTTTGGGAACCGTATCTTCGTGCCGCTCTTCCAGCCAGGCTGGATCTGGATTTCCAACACCTTCTCCTCCGTCGTCCCGTTCAGCAACTTCCGGCCGACTTTCAGTCGTTTCGTAGCGCCGTCATACAAGTCGTGTAGTGAGACTTTGAGGGGTTTGGTGATTTCAGTGGGNTTTTTCGGGGGAGTGGTCTCGCCGTGCGCCTCCTGCGGAGCGGCCGTTGGCGTGGCCTTGTCGTGATGGACGGGGCATGCTGCCTGGCATACCACCGAATCCGGGGGAGAACCCGGACATGTCGTCGTCTTGGTCGACGAAGATGTTTGTGCTGCCTGCTCGACCTCGACGTGGGCCGCCACCCATTCCACCCATGTTTCCAAATCCTCCCATCCCGAATAATGGTGAATTTCCACCGAATATCGATCTGAATACAAGAATGTTAGCTCAATGGCGAGTGGGGGGAGAGGAAAGATGGATATACGTACTCGAAGATCTTGTTGGGATCGCTGGGGTTGAAGCTGGTGTAGCTGCCTCCAGGTCCAGAGGTTGTGAAAGTGAAAGTGGGGCCGCCTGCACCACCGCCTGCGCCGGGGAATCCGCTGAAATCACTGAACCCTCCGCCAGTCACTGCGCCTGGTGACTGTCCTCCGTGGCCCTTCAGACTTTCTTCACCGAATTGGTCGTAGACTGTTCGTCTCTTTTTGTCGCTGAGGACTTCGAATGCTGAAATCTGTGGAGAGTCAGTATGACGTCTATGGAGAAGAGGACAGGATTTTGGGTGCTCACCTCTTTGGGCTTTCTCGTCGCCTCTTCCGAGTTTTTGTTCCTGTCTGGACGCCATTTCAAATTTCGATGCCTGGAGGATGCGGGTAGCGCGCCCAGCGAGAGAAGGGTTCCGATGTTTGGTCTTGGTCACCGTGACCAAACATTGCGCCGGCACAGCTCAGGCACGATCCCGGTACCTAACTCCCGTGATCCGTCAAACGCATCAGGCTTCGAATTTTCAGTAACCGACCAGTTCTTTCCAGCTGCGTCAGGCTGCGTCCTACCAATCTAGTCTGACTCTCCCTCTCTCTCAAAGCGGACCATTCGTATCTTGAACTAAGGCGTACGTGGCCGGGGTCTTCAAGGCACCCGCACATGACTGGAAGTTGTTGAAGTCGGAATTGCCCGCAGCAACTACCAAATCATCGTTCCGCGAGATCAACTGGTTCCAGAAGGAAAGGAAGGTATGCTGGAGGAGACGGAGACGGAGAGAGGGAGTACATAATCAGGTATATTGAATAGCCAGATGGACACAGATTATAGCTGGAGTCGCTGAGGTAGGTGTGCACACGTTGAGATCCAGTCGTCGTTCCGTGAATATAGAATACAAGTCGAAAACCAGCGAATCGGATCGCAACATATGGAGAGCGCATAACAACATGAGTACATAAACCGTTGAAAGGAGAAAAAATGGGTCATAGAAGCCTGAGGAACGGGTCCTGAGATGCTTATGCTCGTGTGGGCATTCAAATCAGATCGACTTCTTTGAGAAGGGGGTTTAAAAGACGAAGGTTAAACGAATCGAGATAGGAGAGAAGGCCCGCAGTGCATCGTTCTATTTCAACACTTTGTAGGTGATTTTTGCGCATTTTTGCAAGCCCCAATTACCCACTGAACGCGAGCCGTTGGGCCCGGGGAGTTTCTTGAACCAGGCCATAAGCCACCGAATAAAGAATGGCAAGCATGCGACAACACCGTTCGTAGGTCTGGGTGGTGTATCTTGCGAGAGACGTAGACTGGCAGCATCAATATCCCCCCCGGAGTCTCGAGAGCTGGGAGGATCACGGACTATAGTAACATAAAAATGAGGATCGTTGACTGGAAAGGGTGGAAGAGGCCCTAACATGTTGCCAAGATTTGCGATCACCATCATGTAAGTGGCCAACCGAATTTAATATTGGCCAGGAATTGTGGCGACGCTGTGGCGAGTGACCCAAACCAGCCGAAGGTTGGCCGTTCAAGATTGCATCCAATGGTCCTTCCCGGGACGTTGGAGAACGTGGGAGGAGTTGAACGTCTCTCATACCCGGACTGTTGAGGGAATCGTCGTGTCGCGTAGATCCCGTGGGGTGAAATTGTTCCGCCTCAGTACCTGCTAGAATAATTTCATTTTCAGAATCTGACGTCTCCCTCGCGGCGGCGACCTAGGGAACTGGCACCTGCAGAACCGTCACCGTTGAGGCTGGAGTTGCGGGCTTGCGTCGAACTGGCATTATTCGAGCTGATGTTCTCGGTAGTTGTCTGGTTTTGAGATTTTTGTAGCTGTTGTGGACTACATAGGATTGGTCGATGTAGATGGCGAACGTAGGGGTTTCGCGTGCTTTCTGGATAGTTTCCCTAAGATTATGGCTGTTCAGCCATGTTCAGAACGAATGCAGAGATGGTGGCGCTCACACGAGTGTAGCAGAGAATTGTGGAAGTTAGTGGTTGGTGGTGACTTAACTTTTGTAGGCGCTATGGTTGCGCCCCCATTTAAATAGGCCAGTTCCTGACACTTGCACAAGCTTGGCAAGTACGATGAGATATGTGGGTTCGAAGGACCGTTATCCACGGTCTTCAATTGAAGGTAGACTCCCAACCTGAGGTCATCAAGGCTCGTAAGAAATGTTCGCGAAGAACCAGTGAAAAGTGAACTAGGAGCCTTAGCCTACTCCCCGCAGCTCACATCTGGCCTTTTGTGGATGATGTTCTCGTGAGTGCACGACAGATTTCGTTTCTGGTGTCACAAGGGTCAAACATGGCAGGGCGAAGGAGATACAAATGCTCAGATTGAGGGTTTGGACGAGGAGCAGGGCTCAGAGGCAGAGGACTAGCGCTAGCCCGACACTTCCGGTTGAGTTGGTCGTTTCGACTAAAACTTTCTAGACGATTTCCTGGGATAGGATTATTTGCGCCTGTTGTCTCATCCGGCTGCTCGTGAATCGTATTTTTAGAGATTTTTTCCAGAATTCTCGAGACAAGGGTACGATGTGATCACTGGGACGAGTTCCATTCCGAATTCCGAGAACTGTATGTAGGAAGAAGGCTTATACGACCCCATTGTCTGGCACCATGACTTCACTTATGGGGCAATCCTCAAGGAAAGTAGAAGCTCTTTAACGTTCAGGGCAGCTTTCAATCACGATGACCACCCTGGAATTCTGACAGATTGTCCGTGGGCTATCTAACAAATCAGGTAAGGCAGGCCAACATTGATTAGTGGCACACAACCGTCTGGTTGTCGAAACAGCCGGCCCAGTTCCCAAAGTATGGAAGTTGGATACAATCAACCATCAGAGAAATCTAGGAAAATGATTTGCTAGTGAAGATTTAGAATAGAGCAATGGCGAATTTACAGTCCCCATCAGTAGACAACCATGTTCCTCAGGCCAAATACGAGTTTCGCCAACGACAGATCCGTCTGGTCCTAAAACCAGCCGGTATGAACTTGATTGAGTGTGAGCTATTCCTAGGACCAGTAACATCGATTTAAAGAGCCGGAGCAAACCAACATGGTAAATCCGGCGTCTCACGTCGAACTTAGATATCTGAATGTACATCGGTATATACCCATGAATGAGAATCATAACAAGCATCGCGAATTGGAACACAGCACATCTGAACAGCAAAGAATAGCAACATGAATAATTAATTGGACTCGCATAGCACGTATTCAGCACGCTGAAAGAAGGGGAATGCGGCATGAGGACACTCGTGCCGGGTATATTACAAGGCATTAGCGTACACCCCGCTGGCTGCAATTAGGACGGGCGACGATGCGACAAGGGAAAGAGGGAGAGAGTGAAAGCATGGGGATATGCAAGCCGAACGTCTGTAAGACAAGCCTCGTGCATTAGAAGTGTTGTTCCACTTACTTGAATTATCCGACACGATCCTGGTCCTTGCGAAAAGATCGTTCAAACAACCCCATCTGAAGGAGAGTCACGGTTGGAAGAGGTTCCAGTGGGCTTTCTGAACCAGCTCACGAGCCACCGAAGAAAAACAGCTGGTAAGCTAGCCAGTATGCCGGTTGTGGGTGGCGCATGCCGTGAGTGACCCCGGCTGGTAGGATGGTAACGACCGATAGAGTCGTTTCCAAAGTCAAGAGAGGCGGAAGGCTCACGATCTACAACAGCACGGTGACCTCAGAGCGACTCAGAATATAAACTGGAAAGTTGATGACCTACGTGGTTGTGAAGTGCCAAGTCGGGCCTGGCCTATATCGGAGCCCCCATGACCCGGCAAAGGGAACCCAGCCAGATGGGAGGGCACTAGTGGCAACTCTCAGCACGAGGGAAGCATCGGTAGAATATATTGACAACGCACATGGCGGATAAGAATTGTGCCGCCGTTGCGGGGAACGGCCCGGGCTAGGAAGAGCACCGGTATGAAGAGGATTATGCTCATTGGTATTCCCGGCTACGAACGACGGAGAGAGATGTTGTGTGGATGACGTAGGGTGAGATTGACCGGGAGTCTGCTCGGTGCCTAGGAATAAAATCAGTGTAAAGATTCGAATCCCCCATCTCTGCCGCAGCAATGGCTCAATATGTATCGGTACTTACGGAACGTCCATCTAACGTCGCCATTGAGGCTGGAGTTGCGGGCCTGCGTTGAACTGAGATTATGTGAGTTGATAGTCTCGGTATTTGTCCGGTTCTGAGAGTTGTAATAGTTGTTGTAGACTATGGAGGATTGGTCAATGTAGATCATAGTGAACGTAGAAGACTCTGGAGTCTCGCGTTCTTGCATGAAAGTGTCTGATTGGATTTCCTGAGCCTGAGATGATAATTGTTCAGCCAGACCCGAGATTTATTATGAGAAGGGAGTGAAGTAGTATGGGGAGGGGAGTGAAGGACGAAACTGGGCGAGCGGGCATTTTAAAGACTCAAACCCAAGAGGCGCTGAGGCAGTGCGCCAATCGGCCAACTTTCCCACACCAAATTGGGGTGAGCGGTTTTGATTCGATCACAACACGCTACTCTCCCATTTCAAGCTGAGCTGTAACAGGCAAATCGCAGGCCTTTAGGCGAGAATCGTCCTCCAGCTGGTTACCAGTCTAAGTGTGCACACCTTTGTGACCAGTACTTACACCTTCCTAATTTGGACACACACACTTATGTCGGGGCTCAAGATGTTCTTTCGAAGCAAATACACCCCAAGAAAAAGAAATAGGCAACCAAAACAGTTGCTTCCATAAAGTCGGTTATAGTACTCCGTGACCAGACTCCTGAAACAAGCCTCTCATCTCGCTTTTGCGGCGGGCTTGTATGATAGAGTTCCCCCTACAGCGTTGGCAAATTGAATGCGATGGTATAATAAACGATGCTAAAGAACCTACATTACAGAATGAAGTGCTACAAGTACACAAGTAACGAGCGTCTAGATCCAATCAACCATTAAGGAAAGCCTAAACGTATCCTCTATGAGAGGATCTTCTGCAACCCCTCCTTTTGCGAAGCTGTCAAGCTCGTCGGGAAAACCACATTCCACTCCACAATCAAATCGCCCTTTCTCCGGACCTGCCCATCCTTCCTGATCGGCATACCCTCACCTGAGACCACTGACCGCTGATTAGGCTGCACTATCCCTGAGGGTACAGTAACCTGCAATTTCCTCCCATCCAACATATCGATTGCCTTCTTCCCTGACCCCGGTGCGCCCGTGAGTGCTTCGACCAGCGGTATGTCGACTTTGGCTATGAGGTCATTGCCGTCCCGACGGAAGACTAGATCGGGTTTCTCTTCAACGACGAATACGATATCTTGTGCCTCGCCATAGGAGGTTTCGTTCCCTGCCTTTGGGAACCGTATCTTCGTGCCGCTCTTCCAGCCAGGCTGGATCTGGATTTCCAACACCTTCTCCTCCGTCGTCCCGTTCAGCAACTTCCGGCCGACCTTCAGTCGCTTCGTAGCGCCGTCATACAAGTCGTGTAGTGAGACTTTGAGGGGTTTGGTGATTTCAGTGGGTTTTTCGGGGGAGTGGTCTCGCCGTGCGCCTCCTGCGGAGCGGCCGTTGGGGTGGCCCTGTCGTGATGGACGGGGCATGCCGCCTGGCATACCACCGAACCCGGAGGAGAACCCGGACATGTCGTCGTCTTGGTCGACGAAGATGTTTGTGCTGCCTGCTCGACCTCGACGTGGGCCGCCACCCATTCCGCCCATTCCGCCCATGTTTCCGAGTCCTCCCATCCCGAATAATGGTGAATTTCCACCGAATATCGATCTGAATACATGAATGTTAGCTCAATGAAGAGTGGGGGAAGAGGAAAGATGGATATACGTACTCGAAGATCTTGTTGGGATCGCTGGGGTTGAAGCTGGTATAGCTGCCTCCTGGTCCAGAGGTTGTGAAAGTGAAAGTGGGGCCGCCTGCACCACCGCCTGCGCCAGGGAATCCACCGAAATCACTGAATCCACAAGAGCCTTTCTGTTATTTTTTGTGTGTTTAAGTTTAGAAGTTGTTCAGAGGCCATGTCCTCAGGACCATGTTCTCACTTCTGAAGTTGAAGTTGTTTATTGTCGAGTCTGTTGCCTGTGATGTTTAGCTTCTGAAGCAATAATATTGAACCTGGTTGAGCCTTAACTCCTCCTTCAAACTTGCAATTGCAAAGTTTATGTTTCAAAGCCTTAGTTCAGCAAGACTTAGAGCTTTTCACTATACCCTTGCCCACTGATTATCTTCCAAAGATACTTGGCATGTTGTTTTGTGTGTGTGTTGATGTTAGAGTTTGGTTCTTTGTCTTGTTGGTGTTTTGAGCCTTAGGCAACCTGCACATCAGCACATTGCTCAATGATTGACAAAAGCCTGGTGAGTAACTTTTTCCTCTGCCCAGTTTTCTTTGTATTCCCCAGGCAGAAAAACATCAGGATGCTGCTTTCCAATCTGCAAAGAAAAAAAAGGTCAATATCTCAGAAACAAAACAAGGAAAGGACTCACATGTGCTGTGATATCATACAGCTTTTGCTTCAACTGCTTAGATCAGGTCAGATTGAAGTAAGGTTGAAATGGACAATTCCAGCACAACCAGTGGCCTGATTCTCATCAGAAAGGTAAGAGAAAAGACTCAATGTTTAAACCAGGATATTAAGCCATGCCCTGTTGTTTTGTGCAAAAACCAAGTTGCTTGTAGATTTTAAAGCCAGCACGGTGAAGAGATCTAAAATGGCAAGACGACTAACTCACACACAACCTAACACCTAACACCACTCAAAGTTGAGCCGTGCAAGGTAAGTAGTATGTATAGACCTTTTGTAGTCGCACCGCACCGAACTCAGGGGTGCGAGTATGGGGGGTAGTGTAGAGTATTAAGAATTAACAAGTTCTCCTCTCTTGTGCACACTAATTCCAAGTAATCAAGGAGTACTTGATAGTCACACAGTCAACTGATATGGTTGTATTTTTATTGCTTTGATCTTTCCTTTAACTTAGTATCATGCCACGCAAGATAGTAGTCACAAAACCAGTTGATTGCAAACACAAAGTAACACAAATAAAAACAGCAGTAATTCTCTAGGGGAAAACCATGCTACAAGAGTCCGTTATATATACTATCTGGAGCCACGCAATCACCGAAGCCTGATAAATAGGTGTACACAAGATTGATAAATAAAAGAGTCCGGGCCCCAGCTAGAAAGAGAGATAAAGAGATAAAAAAAGGGTATTGGATATGCCAAGGTGCCACCGCACCACTCCTGTGCTCGCACCATGACTATTAATAGGTTGCTGTTGCTTTTTCTGGTATGCTGAAGGAGATGCTGAGGTTGATTGAGGGTGTTCAGTCTGTGGTTATACCAACCACTGCCTTGGTGTACCTTTGCTCAAGTTGTGTGAGGAGAAGTCAGACCTCTGTCAATAGAATAACATTATCTTGGCAGATCCCTTGTGACCATTTTCTGGGTTATCTCTTTCTGTGTATGACCTTTCTTTCAGAGTACTTTGAGTCCTTTCTTGTGCTGCACCAGCCATCATGCCGTTTAATATGCTGAAACCTTGCCACACATCTTTTTATGTGCTTATGAACTTGCCCTACTATTCTAGCACTGAATATACTTGATTGATCTGAGGCTGCACAAGAGGTTAGGTACCTTTAGTGCCTAAAAAACCACCTCTATTGCCTAGCAGTGAAACTGAATTATTCAGCTGCAAGGTAGGCTGTTTAATCTGAAGTGGCGCCAACCGGCTAGCTTACTAAACCCTAATCTCAGGTATATGGCAGGCACACCTCTAAGTTGGCAGTCCTTGAGTAGACTCCAACTCTTGTGAACCCAAAAGTAGCATACTCCCTTGTTATCCTTTGCACTGCGTGAGTTATCTTAATACTGGGGTGGTTTCATAGTGTAGAGATTAATTAGGCACAACCGTTAATTGAATTATGAACAATTTATTCAATAAACAGGTATTTATTCACAAAAAAGTGAACACAGTTGTATCAACAGCTCCTATTGTTTGACCACCCAGCTTTGCCTTTGGGGTGCTCAATACCTGACCCCAGCTGGAAAGCTAGAGGAATATAAATGAATGGGTGCTGCTGAGCTTAGAACACACACAAAACCAACCCACACACAACCTATGCCCAGGTCATGCGTAGTCAAATGGTACAAAAGTAAAACCACACAAAGTCAAAGTGTGAGTAAGTGGGGGTTATAGAGTGAATTAAGAATACAAGGTATTCTCATTCTCTCTTAGTTAAATTTCCACAAAGACTAGAGTATCCTAGTGTACACCTAGTTGTATGTCCTAGTTCCAAGTTCTAGATATTTCATGCTATGTGAAGTATAGAGCAGAAAACTTCAACAGATTCATCAATAAACATGAGTAAAGATAAAAAACAACAATGATATGATGATGTTGCTCAAGGAGTAATTAGCATGTATATATACTACTTTAAGCTGCGTAAAAATAGACAGTCCACACATGTGATAAATAAGCATATTTCAAATGTTAAGAGTCCAAGCAAAAGATAGAGAGAAAATAGAACTGTGTATTGGTAGAGGCTGCACCAAGATTGTAGCCATGCAAGTCAGGCACACCTCTGAATGCCAAATTAAGCTCACCATTTCCTTTCTGGTGAAGCCATGTGAGATGCTGACTGACAATTGAGGGTGGACAGGCATTCTTGCTCCATGTTGCCTACCCCTGTTGCTATCCTCATACTGCTTGGATAGGTACAGTCGTCTTGTCCTGAGTCACCTGCACCTTTTCCCTGATGCAAACAATGGACCAATTGAGGCTGTATCCTGGATACTGCATCTCCTTGAGCTTGTGGATACTGTTACGGGCCTTCCAAATGTGTTCATCTAGGGACAACTTATTGTCCCTGGCATTGGCATTATAGTTGAAGAAGCTAAGGGCATTTAATACCTTTTTTTTCTTCCTCCTGGTATGGTTTGTGTGTAGGTCATATAGAGTGGCGGTCTTCTCCCACTGGCTGTAGTCTGAGTCTGGTGAGATGGATTGATCTACCATGCAGAAAGTGAGTTGTGTTTTGGCATAGAACACAGTAGAAAGTTTGCCTTGCATTTTTACTGTTTTATTGAGACTGTATACACTTCAAAATTGGTCCAGACTAAATGTATTCTTGCATTGGATAACAGCAATCATCTCTCCTTCACTCAAAATCACACAAATGTCATCAACACTCAACTCTTCATATGTCTTTTTTGTCATGACATTGAGCATAGAATTATCCAGTGAGGAAAGGTGAAGAGGTTTGCTGTCTGAGCTGGGGAGGTTGATACAGGCCACATCATACATGTCATGAAAGAAATTTGGTTGTTTTTCATGCTATAGTTGCATTAGACTCTAGTCTGGATAGAGGAAAAAAGTGTAACTTACATGCATTGTGATACTACATACTTCCTCTGTCCTGGTTTAGGTACCAAATGGACACCTGCTTGGACTGAAGTCAATGCTTTTGTTCTCTCATTGGACAACATAAAGCCCTCTCAAACCATCAAAGTGTTTTTCAAGTAGAACAAGTTTGTACAGAGGCAAAGAAGCAGGGATGACTGAAGATGGATGTTTTAGAACCTGAGGAACAACATAAGAGGTGACCAATCACCAGGAGCAACTCCTTCTGTAATCAAGAAAGAGACTTGTTGTCTGCTGCGTGTCTCTCTGTATTTTATTGATCCCTTGGGGGTCAGAATCTGTAAGGACATCCAAGCCAGGATCAAAGAGAACCAGGATATTGAAAGAAGTATGCAAACAACAGCATGCAGAGACTGAAACCCTAAAGCCCCTTCACACTGTCAATGTGTTTTACAAAGTTGTCAGACAATACTGTCCAAGTACCAGAGCACAGCAACATTAGTGTTGAATGGTGATGAGAATGCTAATGATTGGGAGAACTGAAGACAGGATGTCTATGGCTGAAAGAATCAAAACAACAGAAGACACAAAACATAAATATTAAGACAAATAATGAAGAAAGAGATCACTCACAACAGCGGTCTCAATCAAAGCAAAGACAAACAAATTGGCAGTGAATAAAATCATTACCCAAAGGCAGTGCAATTTCTCTTAAACAGCAAAATCTCTAGACTTGCAAATCAATGCATAAACCTGTATGCTGTACAGTGTCCAGGAATCTCTCTTTCTCTTCTGTCTGTGGTCTGGACTCTGAGAAAATAGTATGAATGTGTTTAGATACATTACTACTTGCCCAATTTGCGTGGCCTCAGTACAGTACATAAGGACTGCTCCCCTTGGTGAACTTTTGCTTATTTACTGGCCATCAAAGGTAATTAAACAGAGTGAGTGTTGCAATGCTCATTCAGATTTGGCATCATTTTTTGGCAGGGAATCAAGACTGGGAGACCATCTGATGGCAGGATCCAGTGATTCTGACCTTGTCTGCCCATTGGCTGGAACATTACAGGAATAGGGTGGCCTGCGTAAACGCTGGCCGCATTTAAAGCCTGGGTGAAACTATCTCAAGCAAATGTTACTCACCCAAACAACATTTGACCAAATCAACAACATTAATATCCACATACAATCCAAGGACCAACACACCAGAGAGAGCAAGGGTAACCAACACAGGTATATAATGAAAGGAATAAATAACTGCAACAGGTGTGGTAAGTAAAAGTAAGTAAGTACGTGGGGTAACAGTGCAAGAACATCAACTCGCTCGACCAACCCCTTCCGCGCCGTCCCCGACGAGAGAGAGAGTCAGTGGTATGTAAGCAAGTAAAGCAACTACGGTAAACACGCATCGTCGTACAGAAAGATGTAGACTCGCGCAGGGGGCGAGATGGAAAAGAGTACGTACGAACGAGAACTGAAGCAAATATCCACAACAACATATCACCGACCGAAACGTCCGAAAGAAATGAGAAAAACCAAAAGAGAAAATGCTGCACCTGATACCACCAACGAGCCGACAAAGAACCAGGGGGACGAGCGACGAAGGACGACTGAGAGAGGAGCAAGGTGTAGAGAGAAGAATAGGGTAAAGTAGGAAAGGTAGGAGTGAGTAGAGTAGTAGTCGGGTTTGGGGGGAAAAGAATAATTTTGTGGGATNGGGGGGGAAGGCAAGGCGAAAGGGGGGGTGGCATGCAAGGCAAGAGACGGCGCATCAAGAAAGCACCGCGAGACCGGCCCAGTCGGGGACATTTCGTTCGTTACGCCGTAAAAGAGAAGTCGAGTCGAGTTCAATCCGTGATGAATCCAAAATCCAACCGCAATCACCAATTCATACTGCTCTCCCTCAAAATCGGAGCAGAAATGGCGTTTGGAACCACATTCCGACTCCTCATCTGCGCAACACCCTGGGTCCTATGATCGTAACTCATATCATCCTGCATCGCCTGCTGTCCTCCCGAGTAGCCCCTCAACGAATCCTCTGCATAATAGAAGCTCCTCCTCCTCTGTCCGCCCACACTATCCCTGTCAAACTCTTGTCCATCGGGCCTATACCCCATCATGTCGGGGGGATCGCTCAACCTCCTATGAGCCAACTCTCTCCTCCTCTTCATGGTCCTATACAGCAAGAACACCAACACGAACACCGCAATAGCTCCAAGCGCACTAACAACCCCGATGATCGCATCCTGCCTGCTCTTCCCATCAGCCGCAGCACCTGTCGTCCCAAGCGTTCCAGTCCCCGAATTACCTCCACTTCCTCCACTACCCTGATTAGGGGAAACAGAGAGGAGTGAGAAACCGGTATTAACCCGCTGAGCCAAACTCTGAGCCGTCGGGTCCTGAACACCCGTATAGAACTTGGAGGTCCTCGCTTTCATCTGCGCAGCAAGGGTGTCAACCAAATCCGACGGGATATAACCAAGCCAGACGGTCCCAAGCTCGATCTGGTCGCTCGCAGACTTGTACGTCACGGGCACATATACTTGAAGTGCAAAGGTCAACACGTTCTCGCCTACAAACAAGCACGGGGTCAGTCCTCGTTATCAAGATGAGCAAGGAGGAAACGTACTAGGAATATCCAAGGCAGTGGCAATAATGACCGGAGTATAGCCGAAAATCTGACTGGACGACAACTCGTTATTGACCACAAACGGCCAGTTCAAATCCCGGTTGTACAGGATACTGATGAGCGAGTACCCGTCGAGGCTGGTCGTATCGGTCAACCTATCCCTGGGATAAATCCTGGAAGGCATCCCAGGAGGCAGGGGCGTATCAGCGAGGGCATTCGTCGCAGCAGGAGCAATCGATTCAACAGTGGTAGTAGCTTGATCAGGATCGGATAACGTCTGCGCAAGGGTTGTACTCTCGAGGTTGGTGGCAATAGCCAGGGACGTTGCGGTGAAGATGAAGGTGAGTCCTGGGTCGACTTGGACCGTGCTTGTCGGAACCTCTGTCGAGGAAACGGACGTTGGAACTCCGGTTTCAGAGGCAGTGGAGCTTTCAGTACCACTGGGGAAACTAATAACGGAGGACTCAGACTCTGAAGGGGTCGGTCCAGGAGGAGTACTGCTGGTGGAATCTGTTGGGCCGGGAGGAACGCTGCTGCTAGAGGAATCCGTTGGGCCGGGAGGGACGCTGCTGCTGGAGGAATCT
>JANBPK010001734.1:0-13497 GCA_027579435.1 Candolleomyces eurysporus
GGGCCGTCCGCCGTTCGATCCACCCACCTATTAACTGCATCGGTCAAGTCTACTTTGAACTCGATTTGAGAATGATCACATCTCGACATACACGCAGTTTGCCGAGATTTCACAGCCTCTCCACGTACATTCAATGGACCCCGAATTGGCTTCAGACACTCGACGACACGGACATCTAGAGGCGGTTCGAGCGGGATCGGACGAAAACACCGTCGGAGTCGGGGTCGGCGGACGATAAGCAAATGAAAGAAAGAGGTGAATCTGAAGATGGTGAATTGCAACTTCGAGAAGTACGAGGATGGAGGCCTCATTGGCCAGATTTGAGACGGACAGGAGCATCCTACTCGCTCAGGCTCTCGGCGGAAGCTTTGAAAGGGAAATAACAGGTGAGTCTAGCGGTTTACTACTCATAGTCTTTTCGATCCTTTTCGTTCGTCCAGCTTGCATTAGTCAGGACTGATGGGAATTGTTGTTGGTGTTGCTACCTGGGAGATTATCTGAGCAATCATCTTTGAGGCTACCCAGTGGCAGGTACGGTGATCCATTTGATACTTGACTTTCCTTGCAGAACGGTTTGAAGAAACAGGTTATGGCGACGAGTGATTGCGAAGAATACCACTCATAGCATCATCTACCCTTGGATTCCGCCTAAGGATGTCCGGTACAGGGTCTTGAAAGAACTCCGCCGGTCGTTCGTGAATCGATGTATCTATTATCGGAAGTCTAAACCCTCCCCCAGATCTGCTCTGAAATTACCTTGGTGACCTTGTTTCATGTAACACTCACTGATGCTTGCAATTTTCAGGTTTTCTTTTCGGCGTCGGGTCACAGATGGGTGGCAGAACAAGCGGCGCAAAGAACTGTAGAAGTTTCTGGAAACCTTCCAAAAGCGAGCCTCGTCCTCGCGGCTCTCAAGATACAATCGTAGGTGTTTCCAACCTGAGCTAAGATCGACTGTCGAACCCTTTCCACCCTGATTTAACGGGTCCGTCGTCCATCGCGAAGGCCGACTGAGAAACCTGCCACAAGGTCTCAGATATGATCATTGCTGGGCGGTATCTGGCTCGGCTCAAGTGACGGCAGTCGGAGCGAATTCTACGAATTACTGAGTCGTTGCATATCCCCAGCTATCATCGGCAATGCGAAACAGAAGGCTTGCTTGTCATCCTCTAACGCTTCCATTCCAGACAGTAGTGGAACGTGCAGTGTAGAAGGTGGACGAGAGCCTGAAGCCTAAAGGGCTTCATTGGGCCAGAGCCAATGTATGCGAACCCCTTTCGGTCTTGAAATTTATCAATAGATTATAACCAGGACCAGCAGAGCAGAAGCCTTTTCCTGTGGCCTGCAAGTTAAGGATGCGCATCACCAGGAAAAAGATATACCACTTGGAGGCTTGGGTGGTCAAGGTGATGAGTCTGTATAAGGTCAGAGCGCCCTTCAACCGGAGCATCTTTTCAAAAAATTTATCTATTCCGAATGGCATTTCTTTTACGATATCGACATGCCTGTCATTGAATAAAACTGGCATTGTCAACTCACGTCTCAGTTGTGTACTCACAGACTTTGGTCCTTACCGGCAAAATCGATGCACGAAATTCCATGGGAAGACCTCAATGGACACAGTAGGACAGGCGATTTTTTTCACTTCGGGCGCCTCACGAGTCGCTATTCATTGTCCCTGAAAAATACCGGATGCTGTTTATTTCTCTATGGATGCGGCAGGACGGTCCGAACCTCATTTATTTCAAATTTACAAGTTTTTGGGTCTTGTTCAGCCGAAGGGTTTGTGGCTGAGTCCCTGCCCTCGAATGATAGGCGATTCGAAGTACTCTCCTCAAGGTGCAGGGGAATTTACTGATACTTGACTTAGCACGCTGGGCAAGGAGAACGGACAGGGCTCCGAGTAGTCGTAAAGACTCATGGCGCCATCTGCCTTGGATTCCGCCGAAGGACGTCCCGCTCTATGTCTTGGAATATCTCAGACGCCTCCCGGCTGGAAGTCTCCCTGATCCGTCCTGTGAAAACTTGATACCAGCGTCCTACACCATCACCAGGAAATGGGCAGCCCTGAATGCTTTCCTTCTGGATCATCTCCTTCAGAATGTCTTTACGTTGGAAGTCCGAGCTCGCTCCCAGCAGATCTGCTTTCTGCCCCGCTAAATAGGCAGCCTCGATGATAGTTGTGATTTCTAAATTCTCTTGTTGGATCGGTTGTAAACCCCACATCAAGCTCAAGCTTCGACAAGTAACATAAATTCAGGATTCATAGATTGACCGAGACGGTTTCGTGATGCACATGCATACGTATCAATGAAAACAACAGGATCTCACGACGATTTCGACGAACTACTACAAGGAGTTGGGTACGTATAACGACGAGTATCAAATAGTGGAGTATCAAATAGTGCAATAAATAACAATGTAACACGCTGACTGTAAATGGTTCGAAGTTTCATCATGCTGCCACAGTAAATACCGTAAATGCTAATCCTCTCTCCATTCCCATTCCTTTTGGCCTTCCCGACTTACACGATCATTGAGAAAAAGCAGAATCCAACGAAACAGGAGACAGGGTTATCCGAGTTTCGATAACCGCCGGACGAGTGTCGTCATCGAAGGAGAACGTAGCGTCGATATTGAGGCTTTGCAGCAAAGGTAAGAGTTTCGGCCTGGGCGGTCGGACCGAATCATCCCTTTCAGCCAGAGCTTGTATGAAACGGCTGGTGATTTCGAGCGGTCCGGTCAAATCAAAATTATAGATCCTTGGAAGGAAATTTAGGGGGTCGAGTAATATTTCTTCGTGAAAATTGACGTCTTCTGACCATATTTGTGTGAGGGCGTCAGAAACCCGGGGGACGACGCGGAGAAGAAATTCGTGGAACATGAGGATGGTGTCACCGTCGATTTCGGCGACGTCAAGGTACTCTTCCCATGCAGCGTGAAGGGAGAGGGACTGTATAATACAGTCCCCAAGCTTCACGAGCATATAAGCCATGGTAAATGGATTGGTTTCGGCGATGTCGACCTCCAAGACGCGCGAAGTGCCCGTGGCAGAATTGTACCAAAGGTCATGCTCGAAGTCATGATCTGTGTAGTCGTATTGGAGGGGTACGTTGACGAACCAATAGCTTTGAACATTGGAGACGGGGTCAACGCATCTGGAGATGCAGTTGTTGGCTCTACAGCACAAGGTGTAAAAGTTGATGATTCTTTGGCTGGAAAGGGACACACGGCTGGGAGTTTGCCTTGCGTTCGTCATTGAACCTGCGAGAGTTCGGGGAATTGTGCTTCGTTGAGATCAAGACCTTGTGTATCCGGAGCCTGCACTCTGTTATCATCCGTGAGGTGAGGCTCGATGATATCCATATAGAGCACGTTCAGGATGTGGAAACGTATTCTTGTGTTGCAAATCGACTGAACCATCGCTGGCACATTACAAACAACAAGACCTGGATCCTAGCGGAATGCTCGAGGAGCAGATCAAGTATGGAATCCATGGCCATATCGTCGGGTGCGCTTTGTGGGCCGTCCTGCGTCGTTTGAAGGTATATTTTCAGGGGAAGATTGCATGCGTTTTTTTATCCACCGTTTCAGATCAGCAATTTGGATGTCGAGTTTGTCGTAAGAAAGGCGCATATAGACGTCTTGCCACAAAGCGGGAGTATGCCCGACAGTATCCTTCCATCGCAAACGCTCCCAAGCTCCAAAGGCGAAAGACTGCCATCCGCTGAATCCGGGTCGCGTTTGCCAAGAACAAAGTCGAATATTTCAGTCCATAGTTCGATTGGGATTGTCTTGGTCCTTCCGACGTAAGGCATATTTGGTCGATGACCCAGAGGTTGGTTAGCGAGGGCAAAAAAGGCCCAGGATCAAACGGGGCGAGGAGCTGGGTGGGACAGACAGGTCATGTTGCGCGCGGCTCCGTTGTTTGCTTCCAACCGGCTATCCTCTGGGACCAGCCCGCGCAAAAATCGTCCACAGGACTTGAGGCAGCTTCCAAGTTGATAACAATCCTCGTCCTCGACATTGATATATCATGCTCATAAATCGAGTTGTCTGCGGCGAGCTTCGTTCGGGGCTGTACGCGATGGCATGGTGACAGGCAGCGCCAGGGGGCGCTGTTGCCGACATAAAAACGCGAGGTCAAGTGTCATTTTGGATCCCGACTTAATCCACGCACCCATCTTCTTTGTCTGGCCATGGAGCAGTTTCCAGTGGAAATGTGGCTTTCTGTCATTGGATACCTCGATGACAAGGAGCTGCAGGCGCTCATTGGGGTGAGCCGTCTGTTCTTTGAACTGGGTATGGATAGACGATACCAGGAGGTGGAAATCGCGACCGGGGACAAGAAAGCGAAGGAGTGGTTGACTCGTCTTCTGTAAGAGTACCCTTCTATCCCTAAAACTTTTGGTACTCACATAGAGCAGGGAACCACAAGTTGCACGACGGGTGAAAAAGCTGACCGTCCAGCTGATCCAGTCGCATTACAATCCCCCTCAACCGACTGCTTCGAGTTCACACAGAAGCTTTAGAAGACACATTGCAGACCATTTACGTACTGTGGTCCAGAAAGTTGTGCGCCCAGTCACTCCGGAGCCCAACACCAAGCAGCCCATGCTTTCTGACATCGAGGTGCTCATTGAGGCCTTTCCCCGCATGGTGAACGTTGACGACTTCCGTATCGTAACGTGGGCTATTCCCTTGCCTGCTCGCGACCTTCTCCCTCTCTATGACGCTGCATGGTCAGCTTTCGGCGGAAACTTGAAGAGAATATCCATCTGCGCTAATTTGGATGGGTTCGAAGCGCTGATTGCCTCCAGTCCAAACTTTGTCAAGCTCGAAACGCTTGAATTGGAGTTCTCGGATTTGCCCAGGATCGACCCTGCAGCGGATGCAGCAATGCTCACTCAAACTGTCGTTCCTT
This sequence comes from Candolleomyces eurysporus, assembly GCA_027579435.1. Taxonomy (NCBI): domain Eukaryota; kingdom Fungi; phylum Basidiomycota; class Agaricomycetes; order Agaricales; family Psathyrellaceae; genus Candolleomyces; species Candolleomyces eurysporus. Next base: position 4,925 of record JANBPK010001734.1, read on the forward strand.
TCGTCAACAAACTTTGCCCTCAGGTCAAGACGTTCAAGATACGATCATGGGCGAACTTGGACCTATCCCCTTTCTTCCTAAACGTCGATCCTTTCCCAGTGCTTAAAACCACGCTCATGCGGATCCCCTTCAATCGGGCATTTTCCACCGACCCCTCTGGCTTCACGAGGTACCTTCATGAATCCTCAAAGTCGCTGACCAAAGTCGCCCTTCGGTTGAGCCCAACGGGACTGGCTCTGGACCCGTCCATCGAGCAACCGCTGTACGATTGGATGGAAGCACTGGTCTCTGACCCTCGTTGTTTTGCCAAGGTAAAGCACCTAGACATCTGCCCCACTCACCTTGCACCTGGAATGGATATCCTTCACCATTCTATCCAACGAACTCGCGAAAGTTTGGTCAAGTTTACGGTCAGGGATCGTTATCTCGGGCCCGATGACGTTGTTGCCGTGGTAAAGGGTTTGAAAACATCTCAATCCCTCACATGCCTTCGTTTGAACGTGCTCTCCTTGAGTGCAGCGATGTTTGACCTTATGGCACAGACCCTTCCCGGTTTGCGAACCCTGTGGCTTTCTACAGGCATCCCTGAAAATCATAGTCCTTTGGTGAGTCCCCCGTGTTCTACAAGTTTGCTTCTGTCTAAGCACGTAAATCAGGATCTCTTGCGAAACGGCATGAAGACCCGAAGATATGACGATTGGAAGCTTGTGGATCTTAGCATTTGGCAGGCTGGGTACGAGCTTGATGAAGCAACCATGTTAGCTATTCTTCGCAGCATCCCATCCGTGTACAGGCTTTGGGAAGATGATGCGGCCGTTCGACGAGGAGATGGTGACTTCGTAGAGATAATTCGATTTACCTGAGGCTAGATGGATTTTGGATGATACCTACGATACCCTGTTGTTTACTACCTAATCGTTACGAGACTTTTACAAATTTACGTCCCAAGATGATACACGCAATACACTTTGAGTCATTTTCTGTCTGAAGTTGCCGAAGTGTGCCGAAATTGAAGCTCCGATGCAAAAGTTTAGTAAGTAGCAACGTGGGCGGCAGGAGTTGGACCACAACCACCACCATCTCCCTCCGTGTCAACGAGCCTTTCCGCCACACTCCAGTCTCTGTGAAGTTTTCGCCCAAAATCTTCACGATTTCGTCAATCCACTCCCAAAAACCCTGCAAACTCTGTCCAGGCAGAGGATTCATGCTTCGACCTCCAATTGCTATACCGCAGCAAATACAATTGCCTATATCGTCCTGTCGTCTCGTATGTGGTGCGAATCTCTTTATAATGCTGGAAATATACTCATGTATGATTATAGCGCTGAACTAAGTACTACCACCCAACATGGCTTTCGTCAACATCCGTCGCGACGTCGATGACAAGTTTTACCGTTACCGGTGCGTCTTCATGATATGCTGGTTATCGATCCCCATGTCTAAGTCTCCAACGCATGCAGTATGCCCGTTTTGAACACCAAAATTGAAGGCAAGGGTAACGGTATCAAGACCGTCATACCCAACATGGCCGACGTTGCGCGTGCCCTCAGCCGCCCTGCTACCTACACCACCAAATTCTTCGGTTGTGAGCTCGGCGCCCAGACTTCCTTTGACGAGAAAAACGAGCGTTATATCGTCAATGGTGCTCACGATGCCAACCGTCTGCGCGAGCTCTTGGACGCTTTCATCGACAAATTCGTGCTCTGCCGCTCCTGCAAGAACCCTGAGACCGAGCTGATCATCATCAAGCAAGGTCGCAATGAAGACATTATCAGGGACTGCAAGGCCTGCGGAGAGCGTACCGGTGTCGACATGCGACACAAGTTGATTCCCTTCATTCTAAAGAACCCCCCGGTTAAGATCAAGAAAGGAAAGAAGAAAAACGTCGGAGATGCTGCTGATGGCGTGGGCGGTGCTGCCAATGCGGAGGGCGAGGAAAATCATGACGAGGAGAACGATGGCAACGAAAGCGACGATTACCTGACCAAGAAGATCAAAGCTGAAGCCGCCGAGCTTAACGACAAGCCCACCCTCGCCGATGAAGATTGGTCTGCGGACACCTCGCCCGAAGCTGTGAAACAGCGCATCAAGGCCCTCGAGTCAGGTCTGTCAAACACTGTCCTCGGTGGTGGCGATGATGAAGGCAGCGACGAAGACGTCAACAGCCCGTATTCTCAGCTCGGCAAGTGGATCGAGGAAGAAAGGAAGGAAACCGAGGACCCCAAGGCGTTCTCCGTAGCCGTCTTCAAGAAGGCTGAAGAGCTGGGTATCGCGAAGAAGCACAAGGCTATCACAGTGATTGCCCAAGCTCTCTTCACAGACGATATCGTTGCCGAGATCACTCTGTATGGTGCCCTCTTGCAAAAGGTCAGATGATGAGTTCTACTTATCTTTCGTCACGGTTTCGCTGACAACGTTTGCAGATGGTCACCAGTGAGAAGCATCAAAAGTCTCTCCTTGGAGGCATTGAACGCCATGTTGGCTTGGCCCATCCAGACCTCATTCCTGCCATTCCCAAGATTCTCATGGTGTTATATCAGATCGATGTCCTTGAAGAGGACGTCATCACTCAATGGGGTACCCATGTCAGCAAGAAATACGTTGACAAAGACACGAGCAAGAAGGTCAGGAAGGCTGGTGAGCCATTCTTGAAGGTTGGTTTTTCATCGTTCAGCGCCCCTTCGCATGTTTTAACCTATTTTTATGTTGCAGTGGCTCGCTGAAGCAGAAGATGATGACGAAGAAGACGAGTGAGCATGAGTAGCCAACACTGCTTCTANTTTTTTCTTTGTATTGCGGTTTGTAAGGACTGAATAATACTGAGTACGGATAACGTTCCGGATTCCATGGGTTTCCTTATGAGCTATCTACGTATATGAAATCGAATGTTGGTCAGTCAGATTTGATTGGAAGAACTAGTAAGTTGGATAACTCGGGGCTACATAATCATGGAAAACAAAAATGAATGCCACGTACCCGGATTGAACGAATGACCTTCCCATTGCTTGTCAGTGTGCACACATGACTATACAAGTGGGACGCGCTACCACTACGCCAACGCGGCTTGATGTCAGCATACTCTATGTATGCCATTGTCAACTGGCGGTGCCGAGCGGGAGCAGGAAAGGAACCTCGGGGGCATAGTGTGCCCGAACCCAATCCGAACATAATGCTATCGCCAATCTCTCCCCGGACGGGCACTTCTTAGATCTCCACCTCTCGGAAATGACATAGCCGGCCATTTATAGAGATTTGACCCCCTTTAGCGCTGGCTTACCGTCTTTCGATCTGCCATGTTTCCCGGTGCTGCTCTCTCCGTAGCTGCAAGGGTCTGTGGGATTGCCCTGATACCGATCTAACTTCTTGGGGCATCGGTGCACTTTTTGAGCGCTTCAAACGGGCGCCGGGGGTGGGAAGACGTTTGTGGTGGTCGGGAAGGGGTCCCTTGGGATGGCCCAGAGCTTCGACTGAATGTCGAAAATTTCGTTCAGAGAGAAGTTTCAAGGAGTCTAGTTGCCACATACTTCCTGTTTACACTTGGCGTTCCGTTACTCTTGAATTGGAGTCTCGGTCTAGCACAAGGTCAATTTGTGAACCCTAAAGCATCAGATCGTGATGGTGAGCAGGCAAATGTACAGTTTTCACAGCTTTGTATCGACGAATGAGATTACAGGTTGCTTTGCGCACACAACGACCTTGTTTCCCAATCGCTAAGAGTCTAGCCCTCGACTGTATTCATTCTACTCTTGACAGGGTTTGTGGTCTTGAAATGCTGAACACATGTGGATGAACCGTTTTCGGTATGGCCCCGAAGCGCGCATGCCACAAGGGTCCAGATTCCATGCGTATCGAGTGTAAATGTGAGGGAATTCGAGTAATGTGGAGACTGAGAGATTTGTGAAACGGCCGGGGTGAGAAGGATAATCGGCTCTATTGGGAGTCAACAAAAGCATAATTTTACAGGTTCCTGGACGAGTCAGGAGAAAATTTTTTGACCTCGAGGCAAGCGCGAAGAACAGCGAGTCATTCAGTGGGACAAACCGACCTTAACGCACTTCTAACACCCCGCATATTGAGTGCGTGAACGATTGATCATGGGTAAGGATCATAGTGTATTGCTAAGATGTAGTAGGATAATACATGACGTCGTTGTTTTGTGACGAGGATTGAGTGGTGTCCAAGAGCAAGAACGACGAGGACTAAGGTACCGATGACGAGAGCAAGACAGATGTCCCAGAGAGAAAACACGAAAGCGACGAGTAAAACTAAACGTACAATTACAGTGGAGAGCGAAGAGGATGCCGAAGGTGGTGCAATAGCGAAAAACAGAGTCACCGGTGGCGACTCAAGAATGAAGAGGAAATTATAGTTACAACCTAATATGTTCGAGTCGAGAATGAAGAGTCAATCGATATTAGTATGCGTAATCGACTCCAAACGCCGACGAAGGTCTGCGTCCAACGGCACTGGAAGCATGGTCGTGGCCATTCGGCAGGTTGGCGTGGGTCGACCACTGGGCTCTAGGCTCGCCGTAATATCCTGGACCTGTGGGTGCAATATCGATATCGTAGTCGGAGTAGCCATTCGAGCTCCCCGAGTGACTCCTCGTCATCGATTGGGTTTCGAGGACGTAATTTTCACTGTGATAGCCAACAGTCGGAGGATAAGAGTGGGGATGGGGTAGAGGCTGATGGACAAAACCGACGTTGTATCCAACGTCCCGGTCCTGATATCCCGAGGAACCAGGTGTCCACATAGCCAGAGGCTGTGTCATCCCTTCACTAGCCTGGCCGGGGGAGTACCGAGATCGCTCGTAGGGTCCTGATGCCTGGCCGTACCCTGCAGCCACAGGTCGGGCATGACCCGAGGAAACGAATTGGCTGGATTGAGAGCTCTCCCCGAGCTCGAAGTGGTATACGATGGACACCTTGCGTGGGATGGCACCTTGCATGGGAAGTGTGGAAAAGGGAGGGTTTTGGGGAGATGCTATACTCGGTACTACAGATTGTAAGATAGTAACGCGATTGGGATCTGTGGGCCGAACTTCAGTACTACAACAGACAAATGGCAAGAAACGTACCTTTCGACTCAGAAATCGCCTTCCAGAAAGAAGCTGCGAGATCGCACTCGTAGACAGAGCCGTTAGATGGCTCAGCAGTCGCCACCGACCGCAAATAGCCCTTTTCTTGTCCTACGGGTCGCTCGTCTTCATAAATGACGAAATCTGTCTCTTGGTGGAGAGGATAGGCGGAAGCGAACTGAACGACATTGGAGAAGAACGAAAGGAAGGAAGAGTTGCGGGACTGAGCTGAATGAAGCTGGGACAGAGGGGATAAATGGAGGGTGATGGGGTTATTGATGTCATTGGAAATAAAATGAAGCCGGGGGACACGTCTNGGGGGGCTGCGTGGCTTGCGCAACTATCTGAACGAAAACGACCAACTTCGGCCTTTCATGCTCAGCAACATCTCGTCTAGATGAAGCTGATGCAGCATGTCTGCCAGGTGGCGGCGTCACAGTTTGTTCATACGAATCCTTGTCATCGTCGGAATCGTGGACCGAACCCCGTGAAATGAGTGAAAGAACTTAAATGCCCAGGTGGTCAGAGCTGTTGTCAAAGAGACAATTAATATTAGTGCTTACTTCTGCTGTCTTCGCAGGTGTCGCGCAACTGTTGCAGACGGCTGCCCACCTGCTTATGCGTGCGAGATTTCCCGGTCTTCTCGAAAATGTAATCCGAGATGAACCGGTTACGGTACGGGAAACGGATACCGTTCTTGCTGGTCGTGGGTTTGTGATCGTCATTGTACTGGTACTTCTCCAGTGCTAGGCAATGCAAAACATGAACATCATCACAAATCGATAAGCAGAGAATGAGGGCACCTTCAATTAATAAGGCTTCCCTGAATGTCGGCGTGAGTTGGGTTATTAATGAAACACGGAATATACTCACAGCTCTGGCGACCACACAGCTTCGGCTTTGCCTTTCAAAGTTTTCCAGCTACGACGGCCAGTTGCCTTGATCTGCGCTAGATCGCGAGATTTCTGCTCTGCAGACGGCGTATACGACAGCCCATCGACAGTGGAAAGCGTGATGTAGGCCGCTGGTGATGGCTGGCCCTTTGAGCTAGCAGGCGAATCGCTAGAAAACCATTCGTTGGGTTGCGACATGCTTGAAGAAACAGGTCAATCCAGGTGGGTTTCAGGTTGGGAGAGCTCGAGAGAGGTGAAGAGGTTCAGCCAGAAAAACTTCATGTCGAGTCGGCTTTTATATGTAGAATATAAATGAAAATCGTCGAATCCAATGGCCGATGTGTGCCTTTGTGGAACCATCTCCGGGACAAGATGGGTGTTCTCTTCCACCTCCGTCGAGTACTGCTAAATCGGGGGATGGATCTAAGCGAGGGACCACCATACGCCCTGCCACACTCACCACGGCCTCTTTCGGAATACATCCGCAAGAGATTTGAATCCGGCGCGGCGAGATTCATCAAAGTCCCAAGAATGGAATGTGTTAGAAAGACCCCCTCGATGCAATGTTTGGAAAATGTGACCAAAAGACCGGTGCGAAAAATTGTGGCACGAACTGGGGTTTGGGCACTGGAAACGAGCACGCAGCACAAAGAGGGCCTCTGTCGAACGAACAAGCTAGCTTTCAGTAAGGGCGTTTTAGGGTGCTTCCCCAATCACCTCCCTCGCAGGTACAATGTCGGCGAGTGCAGTGAACACCCTGGGTGTTGGACCCTAAAATTTCCAGTGACCCTGCCGGTATAGGTTTCCCTGGAAAAGTGAATGGGCTTAGAGTTGAGGGATTCTCCCAATGTTATCGGGAGCTGGCCCATTGACAATTTCTACACGAATCGCTTAATGGAGTTGGAAAAGCCTCATCAACCAAATTAAGGCGGTGTACGACGCCCGGCAAGAATCGTGATGGACCCTGAAGAGCGGATTTTCTGTCCGCAGCTCGAACCTTGAGCCTCCTCACTCCATTGCAATTCCATGCTCGCCAGAGAAGTCCAGCAAGCTTTTCTTCGCTGGGGCCGAACAACCCGGAAAATGAAACTGGTGGCGCCTATCCATATGTTTTGGCTGCTGTTTGTCGACTAAGCGCTTGGTAGCAGCGTGGGTGACTTTGAGAGGAACTAGTAACTACCTGGACCGCGACTACTGAAAAATAAGCTTGTCAAAGATCCTGCGATTTGGCCCGAAAGCGCCATATGAGGCTTATCGAGCGGGATCTTACGATTCGCTTGCCAATGGGCTTTTGGGTTGACAGCTCCTAGGATCCGAGAACTGATTCGAGCATAANGGGGGGGATCATCAACCACTTCACGTCCATGACATATAAAACAGCTACTTCAATTGGACTTCTTGTCTTCACGGCACCATGCCTACTTACAACGATGGGAATGCCAACTTAGTCGAGTCATGCTTTGAATGCATTGAATGTAAGCAGCGCAGTCGGTAGTTAACCACCCGGTCGCGCTTGGTAAGTAGCAAAAGCAATGGGGAACTGGCCTCCCACAACCTCTCGAAGGCGACGATAGGAGTCTGTGTGTCTCGAACCACGAGGCCATCCAGAATCTATGAGCCCAAAATGTTGCCGAGGTAGATCTCTTGGAGATGACCTTCTTGATGGAGTCGAACTGCGCTGGAGCCTGGAAGTCACTGGACGAAGTTGTTGTAGACGTGCACAGTAATCACGGTCATAAGTTCACCGTTGATCACGCGCGAACTTCATAGGTTGCCGTGATCATGACAATGCCCGTCCTAACCGTTGAAGAGTATTGCTTCCAATGAATGAAACCTCATCCATACCTTCACAAAAGCCAGTGACAGCTCTGAGAGCACGTATGAAACAATGAAGTCATAGTCAGTGAGGTCATAACGTAGAAGAGTGAATTGTCCATTCCGCGAGCTCTCCTCGGCCCGAAGTGATCAGGGCTGGTGCTCGAGAGGAGAGATTGGCGCTTCGAACGATGTGCTGTGGGGAACTAGCTCACTGATAGGCCTTCCAAAAAACTCCAAGATCCGACATATTTGGCTCCGGACATTCGGTGAATATGAGAGTGACAAAGCGTAACATGACAGAAATCAGGACTACCTTGGGACCAGAGAAGACAGGCTTTCTAGCACCTGATTCTCTGTCTCCCCTTCTTATTGAGTCCGTTCCTAAGGGCCGACTCGCAATTAGCAACGATAGACACGGTCTTCCTATTCAGTTACGAATTTAGCACTTACGAATGCGGAGGCCCTCGGAGACCACATCAAGGTCCAGAGAGCCTCATGGAAAGGGTCTACATTCCTGGGGAAACATACCTCAGTATCTGAACAGCACATTTGTCTCTATCGACAAATGAGGATATACCCAACCTTTTTACAGGATCCTCCATCATGTGCTTATCCATGTCGAGCTGTCCATTCGAGGTGTACTTCAACTTACGCATGAGAATCATGATGGCCGTCACTGATCGCGTCAGGCTCTCCAGTCTCTGAAAAGAGCAACTTTAAGCACGGGGATCAAGGTCCCAAGCTTATCACCAGCAATCAAATTACCTGGCTTCACCAAAACG
>JANBPK010001735.1:0-13377 GCA_027579435.1 Candolleomyces eurysporus
CGCAACCTCATCCATCTCTTTCACCGGTGGGGATGTCAGGAGTCGCTGAAGTATCTAGAAATCAACCTTGGGGCGGCGTTGGGGAACTCTGCGAACGATCTCAGATCGATGTTCAGGGAAACCCCTCGATTGTTCGGCCTCAAGATGTCTGGGCAGAGGTTGCATGCAGGTTGCTTGTCAGGTATTCCGGAATCTGTCCAGGATCTCACAGTTGGGACTTCATTTCCAGCAGTGGACGATGCTCGGCATTCTTTTCTCAATTTTTTGCGCGTTCGAAACCGTTCTTTGTTGTCCATTGACAGTACGCCGATGAAAGCTCGACTAGATATCGTTGATAGTATGGACACCGCTTCATTTTGCGAAAGTCTACAGGCTCTCAAAGCGGAATTTGGTAGTACCCTGGACGTTGTAATGAGTTAACAGGTAGTCTCTAGTAGTGTTTGTAACGACAATAGGTTCGAATTTCTTCCTCATACCGATCTTACCAATGTATACATAGTCATCTCATATAACTTTACCTTATGTACGCTGTCAATGCGACGGCGATCTGGCATCGACTCCCGGACGTCCGGACAGTGTTCCTATAATTCAAATGATCATCATCACGCTCGAACGCTCTAGGATTTATATTCATGGCTTATATGGACCAGCCAGCTGACCACTGTGGGCGTCAACCTTTCTACCCATCACCACGAGGCTCGGCATGTGACCAAACCCAATTTAGTCTTCTATCCGTTTTGCCATCTCTTGGTTCTCTTTCTCCCACTTCCCTATGGCACCCCCAAGAGACAATGCTGTTGCGACGGAGGTATCGGATCGTCCCACTGAACCTGGGTCTCCGGCACCTCTGTCTCTACGCCCATTGCCTGGCCAAGAGTTGTTGGACAATTGCACGCTTCTGGCTCGGATTTTTGGCAACATTTTACCCCTTCACGACGGAGCAAGTGGACAAGAAATCAGAGAGGGGCAGCAGCAGCTGCGGAAGGTTGCCCTTACTTGCAAGCGATTCCGGGATCCAGCGCTGGATTGCCTATGGAGCTGTCTTGGATCTTTGATCCCCTTAATCCTTCTCCTACCCTCCGTGAAAGAAGTCGAGGACGTATACGTGAGTCTTCATTGAATTCTGCTAAAGTACCCATGACACAAGCGTTCCTCTGTAGAGTGTGACAGACCATGTTGCCTCCGTGGCTGGCACCTCCTTCTCAGCCTACGCAAAAAGGGTTCGAACCCTCGAGATCTCCGAACGGATGGATATGAAAGTCGAAATCAAGGTTGACCCCGGTTTATACCTCCACGTCTACGAAATATTGGAGGGCACTCCTTTCTTTCCCTCATTACAGTCGATCCGGCTGTTAACAACAACACCCACATTCTCCCCTGGTCTTGCCATCAGACTGCTGTTGCCCTGCTCTATCGGCTAGTTCCAGTTTATTGGGATCCAGCGAATTGGCCCAACTGGAAATTTGCGATGTTCGATCCCCGTCACACCCTTTCTCCCCACTCGAGTATCAACCCATTCCAAAGTTCATCGATACCTGCTTCCCCAAGTTGGCGGCGTTGAAGGTACACCCCGATTCCACCTCTCGTGATTTCTGGGCGTGCATTGAACAGTTTCGTCTTGTCTACAAAGAGGTAAGGTTGCTATCATCCCGCCTCTCACAGGTAACCGGTTCTTGGTAGATCTGCTCTTTCATGTTGTCGTCGTATTCCTGATGGCTGATGTACAATGCTTGAGTGTATGTTTTATTGCTGAAAACTACCTGTTTCTGTCTCCCGTGCTCCGCCCTTCCCTTTATCTATCAATCCGAGCTTGATATCTTCCCCGATCCGACGTTGCGTTCGCTGAGATATTTTCCCTTCAACTGCTCATGCAACGAAATTGAGGTAGACAAGGTTCCAACGTCGCAAAAAATTCTGGTCACCTTCCGGGCCCGTACAGGTCGAGTGGCCCAACCAAAGGCGAACGAGGGATGAGCTGAGAACTCGGAAGCGGGCTCTGTTGGCCCCATTTTCTGGAAATTGACTGTGAGAGATGACCTAGCGGCCTTCCATCGCAGTAGAGACGTAAGGAGAGGAAGAACGACTGATAAGATAAGATCGAGCACTTTTGCTCTCTCCTCGTATTAGCACAAAGCTGGGCCCAATTTGGCGGGCGCAATGGCCGGAAAAGGCTTCAAAGGGACCAAAAGGCCCAATTCAAAGCTTCCTGATGGCCTAAGCGGGACTGACTTGAAGAAGCCTGAGTGGCCCAACGTGACCGCCTCTTGCCTTCTTCTCTTCTGCGTCTACCCGCCTATCTGCATCTTCCGCTAGCCACCACCATGGAAACTACGCCAGGGCCCCAACCTGGCTCTTCACAGCCTCGCGGGCTGCGGCCCACCACTCCTACTCTCGACAACGGCTCTATCCTCACGGGCAATGAAACAGTCGAAGATGCGCTCCCCAAAGACTGGGAGACATTCAGCATCACCGAACGTATTCGGAGCTTGATCGAGCTGTACGACCCAGAAGGTCCCAAGGCAAATGTAAAGCACGCCGCCATCTTTGCCTCTCTGGCTGCCGTGCTGTATCGAAATTCCGTGCCTGGCTCCAAGGTCGGAAAGCCCCTCGAGAGTCCACACGATTTTGGGATTATGCTCCAAGAATGGAAGAAATGCATCGACGACGGGAACGAGGAGGTCGCAAAGATCGCCACGTCTGGTACTGGATTCCAAGACGATGGCTGTAGCGGCGTCTGGGGGAGCACTCTCGTTGCTACGTATCAGCTTGCTCGCTCGCTCGCAGCGGGTATGCTTTCCGCCAGTACTTTGCGGGGGGCCCATGTTGGTTTTGGATGGGTTGAGCAGAGGCCAGGTCACTCGGACAGACGATTCCAGGGAGGAGGAAGCGGAGGTAGCTAAAGTCGATGGGAAAGGTTCGAGGCCATCTCGCTGTTCGTCCTCAGCTGAAGTCACTCATGTTTCTCAATTGACAGGCAAGGCGAAAGAAAAGGTTGCTAAATCCCCTCGGGATACCAAGAATGGACCGAGGTTAATCAAATTGCCTGTTGGAAACGTCAAACCAGAAGAACGTACGTGTATCTCTGCGACATCGGCGACTCTCAGACCCTTATATACACGCATTTCTCCTAGTTCCTGACGATATCGACAACTATATTCAACCGATGGAAATCGGGCCAGTTGACAGGGCGCCCCTCGAAGTCAAAGACGGGAAAGTGGTGGAGCCTGAATTAATAGCGACATACATTCCCACTTGTCCGTTGGACGATTCCGAGCGCGACCCGGATGGCCACACAATCTGGATGACTTCGCCTGCGACAAAGGCCAAGTACTTACGCAACAGAGGCTGGCCTAAACCCCTTCCTAAAATTCCCAAAAAAATCGTCGTGAGGCAGACAGACGATGGAACCGGGATGGGTGTTTTCGCTACTCGGGATATCAAACGATTCGAGCCCGTTCTGGTGGAACGTCCGTACATCATCTATACCCGCCAGGATGCCATCAACACATTCTCTACGAAGGCGTTGGAAGAGCTGTCGGACAACCAGATTGGGCAGCTCCTGGTGAAGAATACAGAGCCGTTCTTCAGGTATATGATTGATCAACAGATGAGGAGTGACGACAGGAAAGGGTTTATGTCGTTGGCCAATTCGCATACGAATGACGGGAGTGGGCCGGTTTTTGGGATCGTTAGGACGAACGGGTTTGGGATTGACTTTGGCAGCGCTCTCCCTGGAGCTGACAAGGACTTTGGGTCGGGCTATGGGGCTGTTACGAGGATCGGGAGTCGGTTTAACCATAGGTAAGTAAACCCGGTCCGCAAGCGATCAACAAGATCGTACTCAATCATTTCATCCTTCGAAAACCTTCCCCAGCTGCATCCCGGACGTGTCCCATAAATTTGAACCCTCTACGTTCACGATGCGGTTCACTGCAGTTCGGGATATTAAGAAGGGGTCGCAGATCTATACCACCTACACTTATCCCAACTCTACCAAAGCCGAACGTCAGAAAGCTCTTATACCCTACGGGTTCGAGTGTACCTGCCGAGCCTGTGTCAACGCTACACCTCAAACCGACAAGCTCCGCCAAGTATCTCAAAATCTAACCCAAAAGTGGCGCTCGCAAGCGATCAACGTTTGGTCGAAGGACCCTAACCTCACCGAGAAAGTTTTGATCCCTATCTTGGAAACGAAGAGGAGGATGGAGAAGGAGGGTCTGGATACGGAGGAGGCAGGGTATTATACGTTCCCTGAGATACTGTTCCGGGTCTATCAGAAAGTTGGGAATAGAGCGAAGATGGAGGAGGCGAAGAGTGAGCTTTTGAGGGTTGCGAAAGCGTTGGCGCAGCTGCAGGAGTGGGGATGCTGAGTTTTGACGAGGGTTGGCGGATGCTTCGAATAACTAACTGTACATTACTGTGATTACTCTGGGTGTTTGAGCGAAAGTCGTGTGTATCAAAATGTCGATAGGAATTGTAACATGTATAGTACGCTGAATTGATAGCCTCGAGTACGAAGAACGAGAAGGTCAGGCCGGCGAACTAACTTTAATCAGAAAGCATCATCGTTTATTAAGAACTGCCAACGAAATGACACAAACTTGAGCGGTGGAAGTCATTCTCAGTTCAAGTCGATAAGCCGTTCGCCGCGTGTTCCATCGTCCTACGTGCCTAGCATGAAGATTGTAGCTGATAGATGCTGAAGGCAAGGTAATATTGTGCGTACACACGCATTAAGTGTTATGTTAACCCGAGTTTGAGCTCTTGCCCGATCTGACCTTGCGTTCGCTCAAATATTTTCTCCTTCAGTCACTCCTCATGCGACGAAATTGAGCTAGCTAAGGTTTCCAACAATAACTTCCACTTCAAGTCGAGTGGCCCGAGGAAAGGCGAACAAGAGGTAAGCTGAAATTCGGAGTTGGTGTAGACACTAGAACACTTACGTTAGGAATCAACTTTTCTTCTTCTGGTTCAGATACCTGTTTGCCCTATTCTGTGACAATTGGTTGTAAGAGAGGATCCAGCGGCCTTCCATTGCCTGATAAGATAAGATCGAGTCCGTCCATAAGTACCAATTTGGGTGGGCTCATGACTCTCGGCTTTTCCTTTGCCCATGCGGTGCTCATTATCAAGCTCATATGGCTTTACATGACAGTTGTAGAAGAAAATCTGGAAGCGGAATTCTGGGGCTGTCGCCCTATCAGACGAAGTATCCAAAAGTATCCAAGCTGGTCATGGGTGCGTTCAATTGATGTGATTGTGAGTATACAAAGACAATTCAAGAAGCCTCATGTCTGAGTGGCCCAATGCGACCGCCTCTTTCTTCCTCTTCCCATTCTCTCTTCCCTTCTGCATCTGTCCGCGTATCTACATCTTCTGCTAACCACCACCACCATGGAACTCACGCCAGGGCCCCAACCTGGCTCTTCCCAATCAAGCGCCTCGCCACCCGCCGCTCCTACCGTCGACGACGATTCGATTGTCAAGGGCAAGATAACATTCGAACATATGCTCCCCAAAGATTGGGAGGCACTCAGTATCGCCGAACGTATCCAGATCATGACCAAGCTGTACGACCCAGACAATACCGAGGGAAACGTAAAGCGCGCCGCCATCTTTGCCTCGGTGGCTGCCGTGCTGTTTCGAAATTCCGTGCCTGGTTCCAACGACGCAAAGCCCCTCGAGAGTCCGCACGATTTTGGGATTATGCTCCAAGAATGGAAGAAATGCATCGACGACGGGAACGAGGAAGTCGTAAAGATCGTCACGTCCGGTGATCAATTCCTAGATTATCAGCTTGACGGCGGCATCCTCGGGAGCTTGATCTTTGGGAACATGCTCGTCGCTATCTATCGCCTTGCGAGCTCGCTCGCAGCGGGTGAGCGTTCCGCCAGTTCTTTGCCGGGTGCCATGCTGTTTTTCGAGAATGTGAGGAGAAGCATGGGCGATCAGAAAGACGATGCCGGTGAGGAAGCGAAGGTTGGAGAAATCGATGGGAAAGGTTTGAGGTCATCTCGTTGTTCGTCCTCAGCTGAAGTCACTCATGTCTCTCATTCGACAGGCAAGGGTAAAGAAAACGTTGCTCGATCCTCGCGGGATACCAAGAATGGAGGGAGGGTAATCAAATTGCCTTTTGGAAACGTCGAACAAGAAGAACGTATGTGTATCTTCACGACATCGGCGACCTCCAGGCTCTCATATACACGTATTTTTTCATAGTTCCCGACGATATCGACAACTATGTCACCCCGCTTGAAATCGGGCCAGTCGACAAGGTGCCCCTCAAAGTCAAAAACGGGAAAGTGGTGGAGCCTGAATCAATAGTGACATATGTTCCTCCCTGTCCGTTGGACAGGTCCGAGTGCGACCCGGATGGCCACACAATCTGGATGACTTCGCCCGCGACAAAGGCCAAGTACTACTCCAACAAAGGCTGGCCTAAGCGCCTTCCTAAAATCCCCAACAAAATCGTCGTGAGGCCGACAGACGATGGAACCGGGATGGGTGTTTTCGCTACTCGGGATATCAAACGATTTGAACCCGTTCTCGTGGAACGTCCGTACCTCGTCTACACACGCACGGCCGTCGGCTCATTGTCTGAGAAGGCGTGGGAAGAGCTGTCGGATCAACAGATTGGCCAGCTCCTGGTGAAGAAATCGGAGCCGTTCTTCAAGTATATGGTTGATCACCAGATGTCGAGTGAAGAGAGGAGAGATTTTATGTCGCTGGCTAATTCGCATACAAATGACGGGAGTGGACCGGTTTTCGGGATCGTTAGGACGAACGGGTTTGGGATTGAGTTTGGCCAGGCTCTTCCTGGAGCTGATAGGGACTTTGGGAGCAGCAAAGCGGCTGGCTATGGGGCTGTTACGAAGATTGGGAGTCGTTTTAACCACAGGTAAGCAAACCCCGCTCCATAGGTGATCGATAAGATCATACTCACTCTTCGAAAAACACTCCCTAGTTGTATCCCGGACGTAACCCATGGATTCGATGCCTCTACGTTCACGATGCGGTTTGCTGCACTTCGGGATATCAAGAAGGGCTCACAGATCTTCACCAGCTACACTTCTCCCAGCGCTACCAAAGCCGAACGTCAGGCAGCCCTTGCACCCTACGGGTTCGAATGTACTTGCCGAGTTTGCGTCAACGCTACACCTCAAACCGACAAACTCCGTAAAGTATCTCTTACTCTGACCCAAAGGTGGCGCTCGCAAGCTATCAAAGTTTGGTCGAAGGACCCTAACCTCACCGAGAAAGTTTTGATTCCTATCTTGGAAACGAAGAGGAGGATGGAGGAGGAGGGTTTGGATACCAAGGATGCAGGGTATTTTACRTTCGGTGAGATACTGCATAGGGTCTATGAGAAAGTTGGGAATAGAGCGAAGATGGAGGAGGCAATGGGTGAGCTTCAGAGAGCTGCAAAAGGGTTGATTCAGGTGGAGGAGTGGACCACTGGGGTGAAASTTAAGTTTTGACGAGGGTTGGCGGGTGCTTCAAATAACTAACTGTACATTMCTGTGATTACTCTGGATGTTTGAACGAAAGTCAGGTGTATACAAATGTCGATAGGAAATGTAACTGTATAGTACACTGAACTGAACTGATAATCTCGAGTACAAAGAACGAAAAAGCCAGACTTGCGGAGTAACAATCAGAAAACATCATCGTTTATTAAAAACTTCCAACGAAATGAAACAAAATTGAGAACCTTGGATGTCATTCTCACTTCAAGTCGATGAACCGTTTCACCGTCCTACCTGCTTAGCATGGAGTTTGGGGCCGATAGATGCTGATGTGAGAGAGAGTTCGATGTGAGAGGGAAGGATAAAGAGGTGAGAGGAGGGCTCGAGACAACGATGGTCCGATACCTGATCGCTCGAGGTGTGAGGGCGAAACGAGTGTATTGGATAGTTCTAAATTTAGACGAGATTGACGACGACGAGAGGCAAGAAGAATTATATCGAAAAGAATGCGAATACGAAACGACTGCTCGAGTCCGAATAGATGGAGGGGGAAAGGTAAGATGTCCTCTAAAATCCGTCTCGAGGGTATATAAGATGCTCCGGTTCGTGTGTACACCCTTGGTGTACAAACAAAGTGCAAGTCCAATCGGACCTCGCCTAACAACCGCAATATCCTACGAATATTCGAGAACGGTCTGTGGAAATAAAACAGTCCGTAAAAGGTGCGAAAGGGTCCTGAACGGGCGATGGAGTCAACTAAGCGAACCGAGAGACAATAGGGCGAGTGAACCGTTTCTCCGCTCAGAGTCGGGTCACTCCCCACACTGAAGATAAGGTATCATTGTTCGTACACACATGCGTTAAGTGTCATCAAGCCATTAATATTGTCCTAGTTTGACAAGTCCGAAGAGTCCTAGGAGTCATCTACCCAAATCGCGAATCGAAATCGTCCAGCAGTGATAACGAAACAAAAAGAAATACAGAGACGTCAGGAAATGTATCAAAGTGCCAATGTTGAATACACCAAGAACAATAATTTGAATCCTGATAGCGCCCGTTCGGCGCCATCCTGAAACTCCTAATAGTCCCTCCATCTTCGTCCGCATTCGACAGAGCTAGGGAGGAGGACCACCTGGGGATTTATGATCTACGAACGGATCCTTCAGAGTCTGCCCGTAGTGAGCAAAGGTTCGCCGTCCTCTTCATGCACCATACCTATTCCAATCCCACCTGACGGTAGTACTATCCTTCCGCAGACGACGTTCGCTGATAGTAGCTGTAATCTATAGGGTAGGGATGGTCCACACCCTGAGCCCACCACTCTATGACCCCTCGTCAATCGACGTCGTCGTTTGATTGACACCCCGGAATCTTGGGTAGATGAAGAATATTGGTTTGGACGACAAATCGTAATTTTGGGAACCGTAGGGAACTGTCAATGCCGGGTTAGGATTAAAGTCGCGTTGGTCCGGGAATGTGCGCATCATGTTACTCCGACCAACTTTGACCATACTCGGTTGATTGGAGGGACGATGAAAGTCGTGGGCGACTCCACCTGCGACAGACCGACTTGATCTCACACCGGGATCGGTCTCTGATAAGACTCCTTCCATATGGCGTCGTCGCCTCTGAGGGCGATGAGACCTACGATGATTACAACAACAGCACCTAAGAAAGATATCAACGGCAAATTGGTAACTTTGAAAGGGCAAAGGTCAGAGAAGATACGAACCTCCAAGAGCACTCGCAACAATAGAAAATTGGGAGACAGAAATTGAATAACATTGAAGTACAAGGGCAACATTCTTTAGCATTGGCAATACATACACTACTAGACCTTCAAGAATACAACACCACCATGAAACGGTAGATCCATCAAGAACTGGTTACCCGCGTAGGCGGGACGATAACAACCTCATCTCCTTGTATACAATGCGCAACTGCTCAACGCACGTCCAGAAATCACGAAACGAGGAGGAAGGGTGTGGCCTGATTGAAGTCAACTTGGGGAAGCAGGTATCGATGAACTGGGCGATGGCTTGATACTCGAATGGGGAAACAGGGTTTGACGGTGGTCGAACGTCGCAGATTTCGAGTTCAACTAATTCACTCGACTGGGCGTCGCGTAAACAGGATGTCGACGATATGAGTTTGGATATTTGGTTGGCATGGGAGGTGAGGGAAGAGTCGATAGCCAATCCGACGCATCGCATAGAGGGTGCAAGTCTTGAGATGGAGACGAGGGAGTTTAGGCTTGCACTCTTGTCGAGCCATTTGCATGGGAGCACCAGCCTACGCAGACCCTCTCTTCCTCTCAATATATTCTCCAACGACCTGTCTGCTGTGGAGAGGCGATTTTGCGAGTAGTCATCAACGTTGAGTCTCGAGACGTCGATAACGAAATCTTCTAGTTTGAGGTTTCCCATAAACCGCAAGATTTCGTCCGTGCCTATGCGTGTCCCGGATTGAGTCTCCTTGAGAGTCACTCGCTTCAGATTCCGACATGTTGCGAGATTGCGGGCGGTCTGACGTAAGTCGGGTATAGAGATTGGGGAAATATGCAATGTTAAGGATGTGATGTGACGTGCCGCCGAGGTTCCTGAGACACACTGTGAGAGACGGAGTTCTGACGAATACAGGACAGAGAGTGAATGAAGGTTTGGGTATAGAGATTCATCAACGTTGGCTATTGAAACTTCGTTTATGCTCCGCGTCCAACCACCGCCGCTGACCACCCAATTGCCAAGAGGATCCAGCGGCACATGGAGGCTCAGGTGAAGAAGTCGATTGGCGTGTTTTCCGAGCTTTGTCAAAAAGAGGTTCGGAATCCTATTGCTCTGTGGCAGGCGGATATCGAGTTTTTCGAGTTCCGGAAAGGAAAATAAAGTCTCCCAGAGGAGGTATGGAAGTTCCGCGGTATTGTGGCTTAGAGTCAAATGCTTGATTGAGCTGGCTCTGGAAGCCAGTAAAGGCAACCCAATCCGGTAGAACCATGGGCTGTCCAACGTTGATCCGGCGACTTCGACTGCTTGAAGCGCAGGGCAGGGCAACATCAGTCGAATTGCGAGCCCAGGCGGAAATGTGGATGTCGTCGTTAAAAGTCGGATGGACTGCAGCGAGGGAAGGAGAGGAGTGCCGCCCAGGACCTCGGAGACGTGGAGGTATACACTGGTGTCAACCTTGATCTCGACTTTCAAATCCATCCGTTCGGAAATCTCGAGGATCCGAACACGTTTTGCGTAGGCTGAGAAGGAAGTACCAGCTAGGGAGGCAACATCTGTAACATTCTACAAGGAACACTCGTGTCACGCATAATTTTAGCAGGGTTCAATCAGAAACTCACGTATGCGTCCTCAACCTTTTTCATGGAGGGTATGAGAAGGAGCAAGGGGATCAAAGATCCAAGACAGCTCCATAGGCAATCCAGCGCTGGATCTCGGAATCGCCTGCAGGTAAGGGCAACCTTCTGTAATTGCTGCTGTCCCTCTCTGATTTCTTGGACACTTGCTTCGTCGTGAATGGGCAGGATGATGCGAAATATCTGGGCCATAATCGTGTAATTGTGCAACAACTCTTGGACAGGCGGTAGGCGTAGGAGGGGTGCCGGAGGCCCAGGCTCAGTGGGACAATCTGATACCGCTGTCGCAACGGTGTCGTCTCTGGGGAGTGCCGCCATAGGGAAGTGGTACAAAGAGGCCAAGATTAGCAGACGACAAGACGGATAGAGGACTAAATTGGGTTTGGCCACATGTCAATCCTCGTGGTGATGGTTAGAGAGGTTGACATCCGCAGTGGTCAGCTGGTCGGTCCATATAAGTCGCAAATACCAAGAGCATTCGAGAAAGATGACGATGATGAGGCCACTCCGTTTTCGTGATGATGGTCGTTCGAATTATAGGAACACTGACAGGACGAGTGGGACTCAATGCTTTGCATAACTGTACATTACTGTGATAACCTGGGTATTTGAACAAATGTCAGGCGTATGAGACTTTCGATATAAAATTTAGAAGCATGTGTAGCACAATGAACTATTAACCTTGTGGACGAGGGGAGAAAACAGACTAATGAATTCATAATCAGAAAAAGTATCATCGCGCAAGAAGAACATTCAACAAAACAAACTGAACTTAGCGGAGCATTGGACCTGATCCTCGATTAGGGTCGATGAGCTGTATGCGCGCCGGTCATGAGGGGTCACCCCCACCAAACCATTCTCCTCTCCTTCGACCGTTCGTTCCACCGTCCTACGTTGAATATTAGATAATATTGTTCGTATACAGGGGCATCAAGTGTCATGGGGTCATTGTCCATCGTAAAAAGTCCAAACAGTCCAAAAAACATTTACCCAGATTGTGAATCGAGATTGTACAGCAGTGCCGGCAGAACAACAAGCAAAACGAAGACAACAAGAGATTTATCAAAGTGGCAATGCTGGATACGCCAAGAACAATGACATTGCTAGCGCCCATTCGACGTCATCCTGAAACTCCTAATACTCCCTCCGTCTTCAAGAACAAAGACAGCGTTCGATAAAGCTGGAGGAGAACCACCTCGAGATGTGTGATCCACGAACGGATCCTCAAGAGTCTGCAGACCTCCACGCCGCTGCACATAGTCAGCAAACGGCCCTCCACCGTCCTCTTCATGCACCATACCCATTCCATCCCCACCTGTGTAATACGATCCATCCGCAGACGCCATTCGCTGATGATGAGAACCGTAACCTACAGGCTGTGGGGGTGGTTCACGCGCTGAACGGTGTGGGGAGGTGTACATTGAGGGACGGGCCTCGCCGGTCGACGACACATCATTAATCGATGTCCTCGTTTGATCGACATCTCGGAATTCTGGGTAGGATGAAGACTCTTGGTTGTGGACTGCAAAACCGCCGATTGTCCGGCCATAGGATTCGTCGGTTGATGTCGCTGCTGTGTTGCGGTGCTCGCGTCGGTTGATCAAAGTGTGGATGGTGCGACTCCTACCGACTTCAGCCATGGTTGGTTCGGAAGGTCGACGAGAGTTGTATGCAGCTCCTTCAGCAGATTGACTTGATCTTACGCCAGAATCGATTTCTGAAAGCATCCCTTCGCGCGCTGGGCGGCGCCGCCGTCGTCTGAGGACAAAGAAAGCGATAAGGGCCATGATGACTAGAACAGCAGCACCTAAAGAGACAGTGTAAACGATGGCATTTTAATGACTGAAGAGACTCCAATGAATGGGAATGCGCACCTCCAAGAGTGCCTGCAACAATAGCAATAGTTTTCAACTTAGCAGGTGCGGCTTCATTGATGACAACAGTTCCAGGAGGGATTACTGTGGTGAAAGTAACTGTAGTCGTTTGAGGTGCGACTCCGGGGGAGGAAATGCTGAAAGGTTATTCAAAAAAATGAGCTTTTGATATAAGTAGGGCTCGGTCAAAGACTTACACAGAATTTGATGTATACACCGTCGTAACTGGCACTGTGATTGTACTCTGAACATATGTCCTCCCCTCATGAACTGTCGTANCCCCTCCATTCAGTCTGTGCAGCGAGATAAGTGATTGCAGGAACAGCAGTCGCATATTGGGGAGGGACAAAAGTGCTGGTGGCCACGCAACGCCTTCGTTCGAGGCCGCGAGCTTCGACACATCCAGCCCAAGTGGGTTCAGCAGGTTTGTCGTCATTATGGCCTTCATTGTTTCCGTTTCCGTTTCCGCTGTTGTTTTGACGAGTCGTAGAGCCGCCGTTGGATCCGTTATTGCCTGGGGTAGAGCCAGTGTTGGTTCCAGTGCCCGTGCCAGTGTTCGGACCGGAGTTAGCATCTGTCCCTGTTCGCGATGTGGACCCTGTACCTGTTCCAGTGCCCGTTCCCCGTGCCTGTGCCTGTACCCCGTTCCAGTGCCCGTTCCCGTCCCTGTCCCTGTACT
>JANBPK010001736.1:0-13294 GCA_027579435.1 Candolleomyces eurysporus
GATGCATCTCACACTCGAGACCGAGAAAACTCTCCGCCAAACTCAGCATGCTTTCCTGGTACACGAACAGATGTGATACGCACAATCGTAGCCTGGGTTGACAGCTGGTTGCTGTGGAATACGCACGTTCTCTGGCTTTACGGCTATGTGGGATGCGGGAAATCAGCTATCGCTCTAGCAATCGCGCTCATATTCGAAGAGAGAAAACGCTTGGTGGGGAGCTTTTTCTTCTTTCGAAACACCGGCGATAGAAGCAGAATGACCAGGTTCGCAACGACTTTGGCCTTCCAGCTAGCCGCTGCGATTCCTGAAGCGGCGCCATTCATTGAGAAGGCGATTAACACGAATCCAGGCCTCTCACAATCGAATTTAGCGGCCCAGCTTCGTCACCTGGTGTATGAGCCCTTCAAAGCGGCTGCCTGGAGTGGCCCCCTGCGCTGGACAACCCATCTCAGGGGACCTTTCCTTATTGTTATCGACGGGCTCGACGAGTGTGAAGACCACAAAGATGTGCAGGCATTCATTGCGGACATGCTCGACTTCTTCAAGAAGAACCCCCTCGTCCCACTCCGATTCTTCATCACCAGCAGAGTCGAGGAACACATTCAAAGTTGCCTAGAGAAAGACCAAGTTCGTCTCGAGAACCTCGTAAACCATTGTTCGCGCGACGACATCGACACATTCATGAGCGCTTGCTTCGAGGCCGAGATCGAACGAAACCCGGTCATCAAAGCTTATACTCGCAATCACGGGGATTGGCCAGCGAAGGAGGATAAGGACCAATTGGTCGACCACATTGGGGGTTCGTTCATTTTCGCGTCTGCTCTCTTCAAGTACATCGTCGATCCCACCGACGACCAATCAACACCGATGGACCGTCTCCCGCACACTCTCAACATGAACCCCGGCCTCGACATCCTCTACGCCAAAACCCTCTCTCGTTCCAAGAGTTTCCCCCATTTTTCGGACATCATATCAACTCTCGCATTAGCCTTCGAGCCACTTCCAATTAAAGGGATCGCAGAACTTCTTGGGATCGAGACTTTCGAGGTTGTTAGGGTCTTACTCAATTTACAAGCAATCATTCACATTCCAGGCACCGACGACCTCCCTGTTACAATGTGCCACACATCCCTCCGCGACTTCCTCACAACCGAGAACCGTTCCGGATGTTTCTTTACCCCTCCTTCCTATCACTTTTATCTATTGTATCGCTGCTCCACCCTACATGACAGCCAGAGACCTGATACTGCCGCTGCTCTGTACAGCATCAGGCATGGTGCAAAGCATGTTGAGCAGTATATCCAGCTACCAGCAGCTGCACAAGGACCATTCCCCCGTTTCCCCCAAACACTCGATACTCTCTACACTCACATCTTCGCGAAATCAGAGAATCACTTTCGTTTCTCTGACATTATTTCGAGCATACTGCTTCGTGAACCCGGACTGATTCCAATTGCCGAGATCAGCGCACTTCTTGGCATGGAAACTTTCGAAGTTGTTCGGGTCCTCGTCAATCTGCGACCAGTCGTCTATGTCCAGGAGTATGGTCACTCACCTGTGATCGTGTGTCATCGATCCGTCCGCGAATTCCTTACGACTGAAAGTCGATCCGGCCGCTTCTTCGTATCGCCTTCATTTCATTTCAGGTTATCCGGCAACTACTTCAGCCTCAATCTTGAGCGCCTGCTGAGCCCTACTCCGTCGTCACTAAATGCTATCTCAAGCCAGTGGTGCAATCGATCTCACTGGCACTGGAGGGAGTTCCTGAAAGTAATCTCGCAAAACCCAACTATCTACAATGAGCTTGACCAGCTCGCCGACCTACCCCCCCCAAACCTCGTCATATTGGTACATCTTCCCGTTTATTCGACTTTTCCTCGGGGTATTCGAAGATCCTGGCTCCACACTTTGGGTGAACTCCAGAACCCAGCAGATTTGGCCCGTCCTCACCAAGTGTATTGAATGCTTGGCCTTGGCATTGGAACGCGATCACGCACCAGACAAATGGCTGCACTATTCATTCAATAAGCTTATGGTTTTCGGTTACGTGAAGATTGGGTTTGTGAGACCTCTAGGGATACTCCATGAGCAATCAATGGCCTTGCAACACAACGTGCGGCGTGTAGAAGCGGCGATTAGAGCAAAGGTAGTTACGTGCATTCCCTCTTACGCATTCTATCTCACTCAGAGCCATTCATATGATGCAGTGTTCCAGCAGCGTTTTGAAGCGTTCATGGGATCCAAACGTCAATAAGATCTACATGAGCAGGGTATGTGCTACTGCGTCCTTCGAGTGACCCCGCTAACACTGCTCCCAAAGCTCCTTAGCGATTGGAGAATTATTGATGCATATCTGGCAAGTTTTAAATTCCATTCTCTTACTGTTGTTTTAGCGAGCTTAAAGGGTCTACCAGGTGTTAAAATGGATGGCTGCCAAAGTGCACGCTGGAACAAATCTTACAGGGCTAGGCGTCACCCATGTTCATGGCCTTCATATCAGCGATACTCCGGGGGACAAAGTGGAAATCAGTGTACAACCCTATACTCAGCCATCTGCTACTTAATCCTATCATCTCTCTGTAGGAGTAGATTCTGCGCAGTGATGTTTGCCGCAGGCTGGACGAATTGATTTGGCTGCGTAGGCTGCTGTTGAAGTTGTCGTCGTCGTTAGCGTTAGAGTAAGACTGGGCTATGGGGATTCCAAGACCAACATTTGTCCGCCATTTCTGTGAGTTGTGGCCGTCCTTGGGAACAAGATGCACGGCGGATGCCATCGGCTTTGGTTCCAAGCACCGGCAAATAGGGTTTAAAAACAGGACACCAACAAAGCACCGCTCTGTCTCCAAATTCTCTTTCACTTCAACCTCGACCTCTGTGGCTCTCCGCAGATGGCCTACTCGCTTTATCCTTCCCATATTTCCACCGGCCGTCGATGCACTGACGACAGGCGGCCTCGGCTGTTCCTTCTCTGTACGTCCAGCGCTGAGTCGTCAAGGTTCGAATTTCTGGTCGATGCAGCCACTCATGCATGGGGGACTTGCAGCGCCGGATTTGCCACTGGTTGATTCATGTTCCAATGAACAGCTTTTCGAAAAATCGCTTGTTTATTTCTGTCGATAGGCCCAGTCTTTTCGTCGTCTAAACTGGATCGGGAGACGCACCTGTGGACTGGGAACATCCGTTTCCTGCTTCGTTAATCTCTCCAACCTCGGTTTTTGCATCATTGACTCGACGATGGCCTCCGTTTATGGCGTCCCTGTGGACTGTGCAAAATTGGATTATTCCGAATTGATGCACCGGTTCCTGGTGATGTTCCTCAGTCGCTCCACAACTGGTTTGAGCTGTTGGCTGAAGCACATGGCTGCGCCAGCGCGTTGATCAATGACTTTAGCGTTTCAGTGGTAGTCTCTACTACTCTCGCAGTCAGAGCAGACCTTTACGCCCTTTAGAAGCTTCGCTGGCATTGGCGACGTCGTGTCGGGGTGAAGTGCGATGGAACCCAAAAGGAGACGGCGCTACGCGCTACATCTCAAAATTTAAGCAACAAAAAAGGGGGTAATATACATCACCTTTGCCTATCTACATGCCAGCACAACAAAGGGTACCACTCTCTCTGTCGAGGGATGAAGGTTCGATGAAATTATGCTGGTCCTTTCATTCCATTCTGAGTTGGGCTGGCGGGGGCTGTGGACTTTTGATACAGTTTGTAAAGGGAACTTTGGAACGAGGCCATTGTCACCTAATCGTGGGTATTCTGCGCATTACTCATTAATGTCTCTATATCTAAACCTTTCCCTCACCGAAGTGAAGGCTCTGTGAGGCCAAGCCAGGTTTGCTGACTGCCAGGAAATGTGTGCATGACTGCGCAGCTGAAGATCTTGATCATCTCTCCTTCAAGGCTGTTATGAGGAGACTCACCAAGGGATCATCGCTCCTTCGTCATCGCCATCGACGGTCGCAGCGAATGCGTGGACCACCGCAATTGTTATGAGTGGCGCTTAACGGTATGATGGCCCGCTTCAGAGCTGCCAAAGCGTCTAAAAGTTCTATTCACGGTTACATTCAGGACGTCATGTGTCTTTGTGACTCGGGTCAGCCTCGTGTCGATGGCCTTCCGCTCACACGACCTTCCTTCACCTCCCCTTTCCTTTGTACCCCTGTCCTCGTCATCAACCATCCACACCCACCCTTCGACATCTCAGATGGCCGAGAGCCAGATAGCCGAGAGCCCTGTACACATTGAGGTTCTGCCAAATGCTAGCGGTATACAGATTGGCGAGCAGAAGTACTACTTCGTCAGTGGAAACCAGTACGTCTCCTCCAAGGAGCAAGGGCGTACGTGATTCTGTGGGCCATGGATATTTTCTCTTGACTCACGACTGGCCTTGCAGCCCTCATTCAGCTCCTTCAGCCCATTCCCGATGCATCGCACACTCGAGATCGAGAGATATCTCCCCCAAACTCGGCATGCTTTCCCGGTACACGAACAGATGTGATCCGCACGATTGTCGCCTGGGCTGATAGCACGCTGCTTTGGAATACGCACGTCCTCTGGCTTTACGGCTTTGTGGGATGCGGGAAATCGGCTATCGCCTTGGCCATTGCGCTTAAGTTCGAACGAAGAAACCGACTGGTAGCAAGTTTCTTCTTCTTTCGAAACACCGGCGATAGGAGCAGAATGACCAAGTTCGCTGTCACTTTGGCCTGCCAACTCGCCGCTGCGATTCCTGAAGCGGCGCCGTTCATCAAGAAGGCAGTCGCGGAGGAACCAGGTCTCTTAGGATCAAGCCTGGTGGCCCAGCTCCGTCGCTTGGTGTACGAGCCATTCAAAGCCGCCGCCAAGCGGGCCCGCCTCCTCAAGACCTTCCTTCTCAAAGGACCTTTCCTTATCGTCATCGACGGGCTCGACGAATGCGAGGACCGTAAAGACGTGGAAGCTTTCATTGACGACATGCTCGACTTCTTCAAAAAGAACCCTCTCATCCCCCTCCGATTCCTGATCACCAGTCGAGTCGAACAACACATCTCAGGCCACCTGAAGAACGATCAAGTTCGTCTGGAAAACCTCGTCAACCATTGTTCCCGTAAAGATATCGACACCTTTATGGACACTTGCTTCGAGGAAGAGAAAAAACGGAATCCCGTCATCGGGGCTTACATCCAAGAACACGGAGATTGGCCAGTGAAGAAGGATAAGGACAAATTGGTGGATCACATCGACGGATCTTTCATTTTCGCTTCCGCTCTCTTCGAATACATCGTCGACCCTACTGTTGATCAATCAACGCCGATGGACCGTCTCCCCGACGCCCTCAACATGAACCCGGGCCTGGACACACTCTATGCCCAAACACTTTCTCGTTCCCAGCATCTTCCCCATTTCTCCGATGTAATATCAGCTCTCGCATTAACCTTTGAACCACTTCCAATTATCGGGATCGCAGAACTTCTCGGGATCCAGTCTTTCGAGGTCGTTCGGGTCCTAGTAAATTTGCAAGCAATCATTCACATTCCGGGCACCGACGACCTCCCCGTTACAATGTGCCACACATCTTTGCGCGACTTCCTCACGACCGAAAGTCGTTCCGGATCATCTTTTACCCCTCCTTCACATCATCTTTATCTATCGTATCGTTGCTCTACCCTCCATGATGGGCGGCGGCTTGATACTGCTGCTACTTTGTATAGCATTCGCCACTTTGCAAAGCATATCGAGCAGTTCACCCGCCTACCACCAACTGCACAAGGTCCACTCCCCCGCGCTCCTCAGACGCTCGATGCTCTCTACACTCACATCCTCGCAAAATCACAAAGTCACCCTCACTTCTCTGACATAATTTCAACTATCGTCCTGGTTATCGAACCGCTTCCAGTTGCTGGGATCAGCAAAGTCCTTGGGATTGAAACCCTTGAAGTAGTTGGGGTCCTCGCCACTCTGCGACCAGTCATCGATGTCCCGGAGGGTGTCGACTCACCTGTAACCATTTGTCATTCATCCGTCCACCAGTTCCTTACGACCGAAGGTCGATCAGGACGTTTCTTCGTATTGCCTTCGTATCACCTCAAGCTATCCTACCACTACTTCAGCCTCAATCTAGAGCACCTGCTGAGCCATACTCTTCTGTCACCAACAATCATTCGATCAAGCGAGTGGCGCGTTCAATCCCGCTGGCACTGGAGGGAGTTTGTGGAAGCAATCTCAGAACCAAGTATATACGACGAGCTCGGCCAGCTCACCAACCTAGCCCCCAAAACCTCGCCATATCCACACATCTTTTCATTCACTCGACTTTTCTTTTGGGTATTCCAAGATCCTGACTTCAAACCCCAGCAGACTTTGCGCGCCCTTATCAAGTGTCTGGAATCCTTGGCCTCGGCTCTGGCCTTGGAATGTGATCACGCACCCGAAAAGTGGCTGCAGCAGCCATTCTACGAGCTCATAACTAATGGTCTGGTGAAGACCAGCTTTGTGGGTCCTCTAGAGATACATCGAGATCAAGCGATGGCCTTGCAACACATTGTGCACCGTGTAGAAGCGGCGATTCGAGCAAAGGTCAGCTGTGCATTTCTCATGCGTCTTATCTCACTCAGAAAGTTTTATATGATGCAGCGTCCCGGCGACGTTTCGGAGCATTCCTCGGATTCCAGCGTCAATGAGATCTACATGCAGCCGGTATGGGTTACCACTTTCCTAGATTGGATTTTTGAGTGACCCTTTAACTCTTCTCCCACAGCGGCTTGGCGATTGGACAGTTATGAGTGCATATTTCGTAAGTTTACATTACATCCTCCTATTTTTGTATCGGCAAGCTCACAGAGTTCACCAGCTGTTAAAATGGATCGTTTCCCATGCACAGACTGGAATGAATCCTGCAGGGCCGGGTGTCACCCGTGTTCTTAGCCTCGATATCACTCCAAAGGGCAATTTCTCGCATATAACAATTAGCACACAACCCCACACTCAACCATCTGCCACTCAACCCGATCGTCCCCATGTAGAAGTAGATTCTGTGCAGTAATGCCTACTAAATTTTGCCCTTTCGACCAGATCAGAGTGCCGATTAGACAGACCCAGTAGACATTCAAGTACTTCTCGAGCAGCTGACCTTTCGGTCAATGAAGATTAATTCAGCCAATTGACACTCTGATGTAGATCACTATTTCAAAGTGGGACGAGGGACGACACTGCTTCGACAAACGCGCGATAATCTTGATGTCCAGAAAATAAGAGGAACAGTCATGCAAGCAAACGAATGGGAGCGCGCAACGGCGACAACAGCATCCCCTATCCCCTAGTCAAGAGATGTCCTCAATCAGTTTACGGCTGCTCACTTCTTGTCAGCTCTCTCTTTGACCAACCTTTTCCAGGTATGTCCTTTCTGCATTCTGCAGAGTTGACTGCCGAGCCGGAGGAATCAATTTTATTGGCTTTGACCCTCACTACATGGAGGTGCGTCACTTATCCCACTTTTTATTAACACTGTGCCATTTGTGGCATTGTTTCCAAGAGATAACCTACGGTGACCAAGCCAGAGTGCTGGCCTGATAGACCCAGCGAGTGTTAGAGTACCTTCCGGGCAGCTCGTTTTGGTAAGATAAACGATATCCATCTGGTCGACAATCTGAACTGGACCACTATATCTCGAACCGAGATAAGAGAAGACAACACGCGGACGAAACGATGGACAAGGAATTTCTGTCGATAACTGAGATAGGTAGAGAACAGTAGTGTACAAYGAAATACCTTCTAAACACGATGACCGTGACGCTCCAGAAATCAGAAATCAGAAMAAGGGTCATCTCGTCAGATGAATCGGAGTACGCAACGGCGACGACAGAAACCAGACGTATACAACCTTCCTCCAATCCGCGAGCTCCTGGATTGAAACAGGACACCGCCCGAACTTCCAGGCAGGAACGTAGTCCCTCTCCACACCAGACCCCGCTGCGGTCGTTTGGTAAAAAGGCGGGATACGTCCACTCGTGACATCCGTGAGCTCGCAGTCGCAGTCGCAGTCGCAGCTGTTGTCGTTGTCATCGGAGCTGCAGCTAACCGGACTTCTGATCAGTGGGCGAGGTTGAGATGCTTGAAATCGAGCCCGGCGGCAGTCAAAAGTGAAAGAGACGGTTGAGAGTGGGTGGTTGAGAATTCAACCAATTAGAAACATAGGATGGTTTCCCCCGCCGCTCAGATGAAAAGGCTAAGGGAGTTGCCGTCGACGTAACTTCATCATCATCAATCCCATTCTGCGTTCTATAGAGTTGACCAGAGTCATTATTTTCTTTAACCTTTGCTGCACAGTCATACAGGTGCGTCACTGATCCCATTTTTTATTGCGCACTTCGTGGCATTGTCTCCAAGAGATGAATACGAGGCACACATGCACACCAAAGCTCGAGCTTTAGAGCGCGCTACGAAACTACGCCCAGCAGGAAATAAGCACTGGTATTTTGCATATTTCATGTCAACCGTCGGAGGTACATTGGGACAGTGCTGCATGTGGCTAGGAAATCATTAAAACAGAGAAAAAGCTAAGGATCTGTACGTCCACAAGCACGCAAATTTCAAGAAGAACTTGAAAAATTGACCATAGAACTCACAAGCTAACATTCTACAACTGTACTTGAGTCATAGTCTCAGATATTGAAGCCGTAGCGAAGCGAGGCAGGACTTGTCTCCCTTATAGGTAAGGATCCGCTGCCTGGTGGGTCAGAATGCACCTCAAAACGCGCTGATTCCTAGACATATTCCCAAAAATTGCAAGAACGCTAAAATGCATTACTCTGTGGAACCGGCTGTTACTTATTGAGACCTTGTGCCGTCTACCTACCTACCTACCTACCTCCAGAATCTGCCTGTGATGCGCCAAACCAGAGAGTCGTGTCAGATTCATACATCCAGACTTTATGGATGGAACGTCGATTGCAAGTTTGCCTGTGGCGTCCAAAACCACAAGACAGTCAAATTCACAGTGACCGTGACCGCGTCTAGCTCTAAAATAAGGAGAATGTACGGCCCTGAATAAATTTCTGGTTGTCCAACGCGAAGTTCCTCCGCTCTCCCACCAATTTCGACCTCAACTCCTTCGCCTTCTGGAGGGGTATTGGAAACTCTTGAATTTGGTCGAAGACTTGATCCTGCACTTCGACCGGCAGACTCTCCAAGAGATTAGGCGAACCGTTAGGAGGCACCTGAGTGATGTTGGCTTCCTTCCACCAGTCCAGCCGCTGGCATGGAACGCTCGCTGTGCTGATGATACGCACGTTCGGATCGACAAGGAGCAATGCGACGATTTTCATGTGACCTGGCTTTGTTCGATCCGCCAGCTTGAATCGCTCGACGCCATGTTGAAGGATATTAGGGAACGTGATGAGACGACCTTCTAGAGTCTTGACGGCCCCTGCCGCCTGAACCTTCGGCCCGTTGTGCTCGCACCCGAAGATTGCTTGGAGCCAGGCGCTGTTGTCTTGCTCATAGTCGATACATGCCTCAGCTTCGTCAGAGATAACTTGACGGAATGCCAGGCAAGGATCTGTGACGTTGGAGCACGAGTGGTAGTAGATCGCTGTAGCACAGATATGCTCATTCTGGGGAGCTCAAGTTAAACATGGCAAAAGACTCAGAGAAGGATTTTCGACTTACGAGTTTTCCTTCAACGTGCCACATCCCACCTCCATACGCTGGTTTTTCGGGAGTGAGCTCGATATTCTCGATCTTCACAATGATCTGCAATGGTCTTCCACGTTTGGCATAAACCTCCTTAAGACTGAGGGTGTCAGAGTTAGACAATTCATATCGTTCAGAGTCGAAGGGAAGATCTGGCTCTGGAATGAGCAAGGTCCGATTGTCCTCCCACCAGGCAATCTTACGCCAATGGTAATCGTTCTCTCCTTCCCCTGGAAACCTTGGAGGAAAATCGGATCCAGGGATGCATTGGAAGTCTGGGGTATATTGAACGCGGGAATAACGGATCCGTTGGAACTCTGGTGCGGCACTGTACGGATCCTCCAGGTTGATCCCCGCAATCGATATTTCCCAGAGGGGTATCGCTGCCTCGATGGCGTCCTCAATCGAGTAGTAGAGGTCCTTGTGCTTCTCCGGATGAAGATTGTTGATATACGAGAGAATTCTGGGCACGCCAGGTGAGTTCTGTAACATTCATGAAGAAGCTACTACTCACTTGGGGCGGTCTCCAGAGATATCCACCTCGCACGGGAGCCACTGGAACTTTGTGCTGTAAGGGTCGTAGGTGTCGCAGGACATGGAATCATAATGCACTCTGTTGCCTTTCGCAACGGGGGTTGGAATCACCCCGCCCTCTCCACAGCGAGAAATACAGTCCTCCAGCGTGGTAACCTGACTACCAGCGGGCAGAATCTTTGTTTTTCCATAAACGAGTGGATATAAGCTGGGGTGTATGAGGCCGAGAACCTGGCCGTTCGATCCGGGGTGCCAGTCGTTCTGAGCTTCAGGGACGCTCTCCAAAGGCTTGATGGCGCTTTGGAGAGCCAACTTGACCCCCTCAGGAACGGCGTGGTCGGATTTTACGACTTTGCCATTGAAGACAGCTATCGCGCCGCGCTTGGACGAATTGGGCTCGAACCTTTCTGCGCGGTATCTGAGTTCCTGAATACAATACTCGAACATCTTCTCGGTGAAATCCTCCCTGCCGGACGTAACCTCGGCTCTCCATTTTGTGACAATATTGTCGTCGAAAACCTGCAGCACCTCAAATTCAGACAAGCAAATCGAAAAGAACGACGGTTCCTACTACCTTCTTGTGCCACTCTTGTTTATCTGTGATTCGATTGATGAATTCCAACATTGCAAATTCTCGCAGAGTAGTCAAAGGCAAGCTGAAGTAGGGCGATTAATATCACTTTGCTTTCTCAAAACGTCGGGTTGTGTGCACCTGCATAGCTGTTCTCTCACTAGAGCGTTGCCAATCAACTCGCGGACGTATAATGGGTCGTCCTTCGCGGGGACATACTCCAAAGGTTGTCCGTTCCCTGGGGAAGCATGAACGCGAGAGAAATCGAGATCCGACATGACGCCTGGGAGTAGTGAAATTCAAAGTGGGGTTCTTTGCCGTTCCCTAGCCATCCACGTAGCAAAGTTATATACCTAGCCGCCTGACTCACGAATATATCAATTGGCACCGGCGCGGTCCGGGAATCGAAGCGAGAGTCTCGAGTCAGAGCTGTGTTTTCTAGACAGCTCGACTGGTATTGTCATGCAGTCAGGCCGAGAGTGTTTGTGTTTTACACCATAATGATGCGGAAAACCGGTTTTCCCGCGTTGTTTGGTCGCGATCGTGAGCCGCACCGTGCCGGCATCACGGCAGGTCTGGCGGGGCGCTGTCACTTGTTTCAATCTGCCACCTGCTTGGGTACTCGAATCATCAAGGTCGACTCACCTCGTCGTACCCTCCTCACCGACGATCCTTTCGGTCTAGAGCAATTNCCCTCAGTGCATCCTCCTCCTTGCATTGGCCAACTCGTTAATGTCGCCTCTGTCTCGGCATCCTGTCTCTTTCTGGAGGAGCCTCGCACTCACGTTAGTGCTCGGGCAGCGCCGAGCCACGCACTACTTGGAAACCTCGCCGGATGTGGTCTCCTTGGACCGATTCCTTCATGTCCAGCGCACTAATTTTTAGTCGACTCATGAGCTCAGATGACTTATTCCGGCAAAAAGCGCTCCTCACTCCTTTTGTTCAAATCACTCCCTCAATCTTCCAATTGGTCTGAAATGGCATTAGGAGAAAGACTCGACTCCATCTGTCTTACTTTCAGATTTGTCTGGGATCAGCTTCTCTTCTTGCTTTTAAAGCATCACTGCGTCAGTGTCTCAGACTCCCCCCTCCTCCCACCCACGAGAGTAGTTGCATTGTTGCACCATTGACTCAACGATAGCCTCCATTTGTGGTTGATGGGCTCTGCGAGAATTGAATCCTTCCTGTAAGCCACGCTAATTCCTGACAGTGCTCCGGCTGCCCACTCTACAACTCATCCAAGCTGTTAGTTCAAGGATATGGCTGCGCCAGCGGGTACTCAAGAACGGGGTTAGCCTTTGGGACTGGCAGTTGTGGCGCCGTCATCAAGACCCCTTTGGAACTTCCTATATCAAGGTAAAATGAGCAGTGAACCCTAAAACAAAACATATCTCACCTATGCCATTGTTCGGTTCTGCATTGTCATTCCATGCGCTGCTGGCAGCAATTTTGGCTTTGGATATAAAGGTAAATATCAAACTCCAGCAGATTAACACAAGAATTACTGTTTTCCCGAACTCTTCCACTTCTTGCTTGTCTCACCCGCTCCCCATCAGTAGCTTCGAATTATTCAGGTATGTGTTGAAAAACGAAAACGGATGGCATTGCTTTGTGCAAGGAAGGTAATTTTGGAGCTTTACATCAACAAGTGCTTCTGGAAGTCATAGTCATAGTCATAAACCGTACTGGGTCCAATTCCTGAATGCCGGTGTCCTGGGCTTCTATGCCAAAGAGCAGGCTAACTACAATGAGATCCCAGCTCCAAATCCTTCAATACACACCTAAACTGGCACACCTGTTTCAGACTGAAAGATGTGCATTCTCAGACAGGAGATTTCTACTTGTACTCCATCAATCGTCCCACTCCTATAACACAGGCTGTACCTGGTGTATACACATCAGAACCATGTTGTATAAGCTCATTTTCCTGATATCCAAATTTAGGTAACATTGACAGCCTTATTGTCAANGGGGGGACTGCCATTTTTATCCATAAGTCTGATGGATGAGCCCAGGGTGAATTATGCATAAGTCCAGGCACTAACCAGGTCCAGGGTGCTTATGGATAACTCAGAATCTAAAAATAGAGTGGGCTGTCAACTGTCAAAATAAGACCATGGTTCTAATTTTGATTCATCTATCAACTCACAACTTCTAATTCAAGTGTCTGTATAACAAAGACATAAAAGAGCATTGCAACATATATGTCTCCTCTCCTTACATACCTAAGCTCAAACAACATGAAACTTCACAGAATGAAAGCTGTTTCAGTTCCAGACATGAAAATTGTTGGCCCAACCCTAACAAATTGTCTCAGCCCTAACAAACCCTAAAAGCCCTAATACCACATTTATTGTGTTGTCAGACATAAAAATCATTTCCCAACCCTCACAAACCCTAAGAACCCTATCATCTACATTTGTTCTCTTGTCAAGACATACCATAACATACCATATGTTTGTTCTGTTGTCAGACATATCAATAAGGGGTTTTTTTTTGGCAGACATGAAAACTATTCC
>JANBPK010001737.1:0-13237 GCA_027579435.1 Candolleomyces eurysporus
CCAAAGTTGATGACTCGGGGGAAGAAAGAGCGGCCGGCGATCTGGCTCAGAGTGACCAAGGGTCGGGTGAGGAGGAAGGAAGCTCGGGTGAGGAGGAAGGAGGCTTGGGTGAGGAGGAAGGAGGCTCGGGTGAGGAGGAAAGAGGCTCGGGTGAGGAGGGAGGTGGCTCAGAGCAAAGTGATGAGTGAGCTTTCGTCAACCCCCTCTTCCCTCCACGCCTTTTGGACTTTCTTCGGTGGCCGCTTTACAGATGTACCGAACTTTAATTTTGCACTTGTATTAATTTTTTGCAATTTTCTTATCTTTTGGCTATGGAATCAGTTGATATTCCTGCATGCAGGAAAGTGCAGCAATGAAAGGTAAAACACCGGTGGCCGGTAGGTGCATGGCAGTTATTCATGGATGAGCGGAATATTCAACAGTTAGCGTGCCTCAGCAATAGTGTCAAAAGCCGGCGGTGGGTATGACGTGGATAGGCCATTATAGAGCTACAGTGATAAATGGAATTAACATGCCTTGATAAGGGGATTGTAGAACATTGGTGGCTTAGTTGAACCAAATTACCACAGGCGATAGGTGTAGAACACCRGTGGAGGTAAGATATCGGATTGTAGAACATCGGTGACTTATTTGTACCAAATTACCACAGGTGATAGTGTAGAAAACCGCTGGAGGTAAGACATCGGTAGGCCATTATAAAGCTACAAACATTTGGCATGGTACATGGAACCAACATGCCTTGGCAATAGTGACGGTTGTGGAACATCGGTGGTTGAGAACATCGGTGGATCATTTTATCTACGAGCTAGATCTAAATTGCTTGGTACGATAGATACCATAGAATACACACCCACTGAGGCAATAATCCTGACGTTATTTCAAAAGCCCGGCAGCGAAGATGTGAATCAAAATTGACTGCATGGTATGAATTGAGGAATCCCGGCATGAGAAACCTCGGTGGAAAAAATGGATTGAGAAGTATTAAAAAGCTCGGCAACATTCAAAGCCATCATGAATAGTACTCCTATCAGTAGCAACACAATGTAAACCAGTTGAGGGTGCAACTAGCAGCCACACTACCAATTTGGCTGCCGATTGGCAGCCGCATTGTTTAGACAACATGAGTTCAATTGTACATGCAGCAGCTGCAGCGTCTAGATGGCCTACCAATTTGGTAGTTTCATTGCAGCCGCATTGTGAAGACGACCATATAATTCTCTTGGCCGATCCGTGGCCGCACTGTTTAGATTGCCTATGAACTTTGTCATACAAGAAGCAGCCGCACTGTCTACTAAGTCGCGCATATGGTGACCACGACTGCAGCCGCATCGTCTAAATCCACTCTTCATATGTGTTGTGCAAGCGGCTGCTGTGTCTTTTTGTTTTCTTTTTGGGTGCAGCTGCTCCGCTTATTCGCCCTCATTATGAATGCACCTGGCAGCTGCCACGTCAAACGAACCATGGCTTTGATGGTGAAAACACCGGCCGCTCCATGTAATTGACCCTCAAAATACTTGCAACATCGGCAGCCTGGGTGTCTACCGAGCTGCTGATTCAGGGCTCTGCAGCCTGACGGTCTACACCACCCACCCCATTCTCGTCAGCCGCTTCTTTGATACTACCAGGAAATTGGGCAGAGTGGCAGCCGCCTACCTCAGAAAACCCCGGGGGCCCGTCTGTCAGCTACACACCAGACAACCCCGGCAGCCGCTGTGCATTACAAAGGGACCTCATTTAATGCAGCCCCTGGGGCTAGACCGTTAAACATGGGACTTAGGCAATGTGGGCTGGTGCGTATAGTACAGGTGTATGTGACTGCCATATGTGGTGGAATTGCGCGTAAATATTGTCGGGTTTGGGCATAGCGAGAGAGAGAAGCAGGGGAGGAAAGAAAGGAATTTTTCGAACTCCGGTGCCACCGTGGAGTCTTAAGAACAGCGGAGGACAGCTTGGAAGCTTGGAAAGAAGTTTTATGACAAAGACATTCAGTTGGGGGACCCCAGTAGAACTGAATAGCTTTAAACTTTTACGATCGATCGAAAGAGAACGGCTAGACGTAATAACCTCAACGGCTAAGTCATTTTGATGGTGCCAGGCGCGATTGCCTTTTCGAGACAGAAAACGGCGGAGTGATGATCCTCTCGAGAACGGGAGCAATAGAAGGCCGTCGGTGGCTTGCCAAGTAAAAAGATTAAAGTGGATCGATGTCAGACACACTGTTCACTGAGGACAGTGAAGATCTTAAGTCGGGGGGAGATGATGCGCCGTCTGCGCGAACACCCTACAAAATTCGCGAACTTGTTCATGTTCTTCACGAATGGACTTATAAATAAGAAAGATCTTCATGAAGTTGGGAAACGATAGAGTTGGAGTTTTCCCTGACTGCCAACTAAGCAGACTCCCCAGACGAGATAATAAAGTCAAGTACGACGGTTCAACGATGGTACTTTAAGTTCGTGAAGACCTCGTGAACGTATCCGAAACAACTATAACAAGAATCGAAGCTATCTGATATGCCTGACCTGGCGAGGGACGATATCGGAGGGAGTTATGCGTACTACAAAGGGAATTCGCCCTGACATCGCTAAGCAGAAGTCTTCATGAAGTAGCCGACAGCTTTGAGAACCTGATTGTCGATCCGCTAAGCCAACAAGCGCTGACCTTACTCTTTTGGGAGGTATCAACGTTAATTGATTCGGCTTCGGAAGGATCGTCCGATGTTCATGAACCCGAACGGGAAACCGGAAGGCACGACTAAAGCATATAGGGTCAGCAACCCGAAGCTCAGTCAGCCTGTCCCTAGCCAAGAGAAGGAAAGAGTCAGCAGAGTAGTGAAGCAGTGTGGCTTGGTGGAGCCAAGCACCCAAAAGTCGGATCAATTCGTCGGATTAGGTGCGCGAACGGAAGGGCGCGCTCTCCGGAAGCAATCCTCGGTGAATATCCATGCGGGCTTGATAACAGCCGCGTCCAGAACAGGTTCGCGAAGCGCCTGGACTGTGTTCTATGGTTCGAGACTCAACTCTCGGCCTTCGATACCCTCATATGATCGTGTTTCTTATCTCTCTCCGTCTCTGTCATCTGTTTGTTTCTCTGTCTGTTTGCCAAACATTAATTACATATATATACGTCTCTGTTTTACTTGTATCATAATTAGCGGGTAGCTAGCGTTTGTATTTCGCGTCGGGACCGTGTTCCCAGGAATCTACGAGAGCCATCTGTTATCGAGAAAGAGTGTTTAAGTTCGCGAAGTTATCCAGAGTTGTGTCGCTTGCGTATTATCGAATCGTTCTTGCGTTAAAGTTGCTCGAGACCGTGTTCTCTGTTCGCGAAGTTATCCGTCGTATCTCGAACCACCGTGTGTTAGCGAAGTCACTTCGTGAAGCATAGTCTATCGTTGCTGGTTGAGCCTTAGCTCCCCCTCGAACTTGCGATTGTACAAGAAGAGTTCTAGAAGCCTCTGTCGACTAGACTTAGAGCTTTTACCTATACCCCTTGCCCGCCTTTATCTTCACGAAGGTATTTGGTGTGTTGTGTTGTTGTGGTTGTGTGTGTGTTTGAGTTCTATAGTTTTGTTGGTTAGAGAGCCCTAGTTCGCTACCTGCACATCACCGACACAAAACCAGACCAGGTGACTCCCATCATTTTTGACATGTGATCTGCTTCTCTGCCTGCGCGCTCTCTTTTCTCTTAAGGTTGCGTATATAAGTCGGATTTATTTGCAACCATGTAATTTACAGTGTAATTTACCACTTATTTGCATGGGCCATTGGGAGGTTGTGTAAATAATGTAAATAATTCATGGTCACATGTAACGTCTCAGCCTATGTGCAAGTCGCAACACAACTAAACCCCTTGAAAATTCCCTGGACAAGAGTACTAGTTAGGAATCAAGAGCCTCTCGGGTCCCAGGAACCCTATCACTGGGCACCAGGATACTCAAGCTGGGCATCAGGAACAGGGACACTGGAGCTGGCTGCCAGCAACTGTTCATTGCGATTCAAGTTGCCTAATTTCGGTCGCAAACCTGAAAATCTCGTGAGTAACGAGATTCGAGAGCTGTTTGCAGGTTCACCACTGCCCCGCCGGCAGGAGGCCGAATCAGGGAGATTGAAAGCAGAGGTGGAGATGGAGGAGTCTGGCGGCACCTTTGATCTTGGGCCTGGGCATAGTGGAGGAACATCAGTCGGTTTTCGAGGGAGCAGGGGACGCTAGGGCCATGTGTCACATGCCTGTGCTAACTTTGAGTAAATTAATGTAAATTACAATTATTTACCGCACCGGAAAATTTGGTCTGTTAAATTACACATTAATTTACACCCCGGGGACTTATATACGCAACCCTACAAAGTTTCTCTGATTTTCTTAGTCTATAGGCCTCGGAATTGCCGCGCGCAGCGACGGCCTCTAGCCACAAGTTATTGGGTACCCTGGTATGACGACGGTGCATTATTTTTGCACAGCCTGCGACCTGGACATCAATGATATCGCTGTTATCAACCAGAAGCAATGGCCATCGAAAAACGTCACAGAAACCCAGCTCTTTGCCCAACTTTACAGGGATGCAGCCAATGAAAGCCTCCAGCAGTCACTTTTCGAGGGATCAGGGTGGCGATGGACACCCCTTTGGGAATTGGAGTACTGGAATCCTATCGAGTTCACTGTGATCAATTCTATGCACTCTCTCGACTTAAACCTACTTCAAACACACGTCAGAACCCTATTACAGATCGACCTCAAGCAGAAAGGCGGTGACGCTCTCAGACCGCCACCTGTACAGAAATACTGGTGTGTGGTTGCGAAAGAGAAAGATATCAGGCTTCTTAGGAAATGCCAACAAGTAATATTCAACAACGCACCGGATCTTGCACATGGTTTACTGGCTTTCAATTGCCGCATTCTCTACAGCTTCTGCATTGACTACGACATCCGTGCAGAAGGATTCGATATCACAGTTGGGACGCGATGGGTTCTATCCAAAAACATATATATATGGGTAATTGCTGCTCCTGTATGCTTTACTTCCGCATTTCCGCTCACATTTTTGATTAGAGACAGACTTCTTGAGAAATATCACCCACACTTGATTCATTCCTCTCCCGATACCTGGAACTCAGCGTGGAGCAACTATGGTTAATGGAGACAGACCAACAACGTATGGAAGTCGAGGGCTTGGAGTTAGAGGCTGAGGGGCTCGCTGGTGAGGAAGCGGCCTCCGATCCCCCTGCTTTCAAGGAGCCGACCCAGATGCTCAGCAGTGGGTTGGGGCCTTGTCTGGATGATTCCACAGGTCATGGAGGGTGAACGAAATTACCCAAACCCTCGGCTCTCAAGAATCTAGCAGAACAGCTGGTCAGTATAGTTTTTGCGGAATCCGAATCGGAAATTCCAACACGATTGTATGCATGTCTCACCGCTCGAGTTTTGGAGCACTTTGCCAGCATCATGGAGATCACACTCGGGCAAAACAAACAAGGGAAACGTACCCTGTTCGCTGCATGTGTCAGTCAGGTATGTATGCCGGTTCACACGCTTCATCTCGAGGCTCACTCTCTGTTTATAGAATGAAGAGACAAAGCGCAAGCTGCTGGATCACTTTAGAGAACCACCTGCAACGAGCCTCAAGACCGAGCCCTCTGGTTCGAACACACCCGCTCGTGCAACCCTCCCTAGTCAGGCTGCGCTCAAGAGACTTGCTGAACACCTCGTGAACTTGGAATCATCCACTTCAGAACTGGCGGTACGGCTATATGACCGTGTCACCGTAGCCATTCTCAGGCACTACTGCCAAGTGATGGAGATTGCTATGGATCGAGGTGCATCAAAGAGAGAGCTCTTTGAACGCTGTATTAATGAGGTAAGCTTCCTAGTGGCATTTTTATTGACTCTGTCTAACCTCAGGTAGAGCGATGAGAAGAAGCAAGGTCTTATGGCTCATCTTGCCCAAGATGATAATCTGAAGTTGGAGAAGAATGTGTTTCTTGGACAGGACGTAATGGAGGAGGTGTGGTTTGATATGAAGTCAACTGTTCTGCCGTCCTGGGTCACCCTGGTGCCCAGCAATTGGGGCACTGCTTGTCAAGGGAAGTTGAGTGCGGATAATTGGAGGATAATTTGCTGTGTCCATTTGCCCATCACCCTCATTCGCCTATATGGACAGGACTCGGGCCGTAAAAAGATGATTGTTGACAATTTTATGGATCTCATTTGTGCCGTTCGGGTCGCAACAATGGACACTATTTCACCCAACCAAATTGAACTCTATCGATTGTCCATTCTCCATTATTCTCTTGGTGTCAAGGCCCTTTTTACCGAGCACAAAATACTCCCAAGCCATCATGCAGCCCTTCATCTCGGAGATGTCCTCGAAAAATTTGGGCCTAAACACACTCATGACTCGCCCCATTATGAACGATACATCAACTTCTTC
This sequence comes from Candolleomyces eurysporus, assembly GCA_027579435.1. Lineage (NCBI taxonomy): Eukaryota > Fungi > Basidiomycota > Agaricomycetes > Agaricales > Psathyrellaceae > Candolleomyces > Candolleomyces eurysporus. The sequence continues at coordinate 6,428 of JANBPK010001737.1, forward strand.
CATAGAATGAATAACCACAAGTTAGGTAAAGCTTCCCCAAGCCCCTTTTCTGAGTGGCAGTCATGAACTGACTCGCAGACCTCGCAGGTGAACTAGAAGGAACCTTGTTGAAAACGGCTTGCCGCTGTGCCAACACAATTACTCTCCTGCAAGACAACCCTCGCATTGCATCTTCAGCAGCTCGCATGATGTCCAGAATGAAAATTGTAGAAGACGAACATTCTCGTGGCTTTAGGCTGGCCGCGTCCTTCGACTCAGCATTCGACTATGAAACCAGTTCCCGTACAACTCAAACCGAAAACCTCGATGACTTGGAGTATAATCTCCTTTGTGCTCTGATTCAGAAGCAGCCAGCAGAGCGGAATACTATCATCCCTCAATCTGGATGTTTCATAGATGCCATAGCCCACAAGAATTCGGTTTTTGCCGTTTGGAATTCGCAACAATATAGAGACAGTTGCATCCTCTATAGCACTGGGAACCATACCACTGAACTTGATGGCTTTCAAGCGGCCATCATTCGCAAGATCTTCAAGCATCGATACACGACCTTGTCTGGAGTGGGGAGGGACGGCTGCTATTTATTTGTGCGACAGTATTGCAAGATTGCCAAAGAGGAAGATCCATACCGTCAATATGGAGTAATGGGCAGATTTCTTTGTGAACCAGATCGATTTGTTGTCCAGGTTATTGAGCTTCACCAGGTTGTATGTTATGTCGCCAGAACCGAGTTCGTTGACTTTCAATGCCAAGCAACTGGTTCACCTTCTGTCAATAAATAGGGTAAGCACCTGCCACGTTGTCTGCTTTTTCTACTAATATATTGGGAATTGTTCAGGAACTTCTCTTGCTTGAAAATCTAGATCTATTTAGTACATAATTTTGCGTTGGATGCGTCGTAATAGATATATATATATTTAACAACAGACGATAGCGAGAACACAGCAAATGGAAAGCAATGTGACAAAGCAATGCTGAGTGTAGAATAAATAACACAGCGCAGTATCATCGAAAGCAAGGAGCAAAACTTGAATTCTAGCAAGGAGTAGAGGTTTCAGATGAGGTAATCGCCAGGTCGAATAAGGATGAAGAAATTCTTGACTCTTGTGGTCTAACAGCGGTCAAGGAGCAGGTCATGAGCGGCGCAAAGATAGCTGTACTGCATGGAGGAAACTAGAGGATCAACTTGGCTTGTGCTATAACAAGGTGGCCACCGACAGTATGATCGTACCGCCCACCAGAAGTGATCGCCCAAGGACCACTGTTTAATTGGTTAATATGCCATTCCAGTGCCAAGCCATCAAAGTCATAAATTGCGAACTGGAAAAGGGGCGTTGGCGAGCTTTGTCCGAGGTCATTGAAAATGGACTTGGTGACGCATAAATGAGGCATCCATCTCTGAAAGCATTCTAGCAAATCTCGTTACACAAGTGTCAAGCGGTGGAAGGTTGAGTACGCACCGTTCTGCCACAAAGCAATGGTTTGGATCGCCGCACTCGTTGATAAGCTACTCAATAGCTGTGGTCAATGAGTAGGGGAGACAGTAAAGGGCAAGCATTTTGCGATACCGCACCTCTGACGATGAGTGGCTAGTCAGTTCTCCAGTGTCTTGTAGTACAATAGCTTTGGGACGGAGTAAGCCCCTGATTTTGTACATCGCACCAATGAAGATATCATTCAAACCCGCATTGTATATTTTTGTGGGACAAGGGATCACCACGCTGATTGTCTGACCTCCTTGTGTTTTGAACAGCCGAGGTAAGCTGGAACATCGGTGAAAGTAATTATGCAACAGCCAACAAGGAATTGGCAAGATATACACACCTATTATTCTCAATAATACGGAATCCCTGCGCAAGCAGCTCCTCCAGGGATCGTGTTTCGAGAATCAAACTTGCCTTCCCAGCAGCAGAAAAGACATCAATATTGACGATTGTGACCTCAGCATCAGGATTCACTGGATTTGAAGTTGCACCCTCAAAGAGATTTGGCCAGAAGTATGGAAGAAAGGACTTGTGAGCTTGATCCCTCAGGAGATCATATAGAATATAGGGGAAAAGTTCCTCAGGCTGGGTGGCAGATGATCCTAACTTGACGGCGCTGCACAGGTCGGGAATCTTGAAAGTATGTAAGAAATGTGACATGGGAGCCATTTAGGAGATATACCTCACCTCGGCTTCCGATTCTGAACCCTCGACAGCATGCAAAGGCTTCATGACTATGGAGAAGGTCAACGCGTTGGTTCAGGTAGATGATCACATGTGTGGATTTACCACGAGGGCTGATCCGTTTGAAACTGTCCTGTGGCGGTACCCGAGTCACGAGAGAATGGTTTGTGCAGCGTTCTTTCATGATCTGTGTCGCAATAGGCGCTGAACTAGCCATGTTACATAGTGTTGTATGTGTCTATATCGCTTCTTCAGAGAGAATCGAACCTTTTACAAGCTGCATAAGGCTAATTACAAGAGATTGAAAATCCTGCCTATCTTCCATCATCGCTCTGGGCTTAACCTCCATCCTCAGCCTCCGAAATCCCATCACCTCCTTTCTACGTATTCAATCCTCCTCATCCTCATCTCCCTCAGAGTCAGTTGGACACGCATAGGCATGCTGGCACCACTCGCCAGAGTGAATGGGGTTGAAGCTTCCAGTGAGACCCTGTCTCCCAGGGTTTTCTTCAATGAAGCTGTCTGAAATGTGAGCAGAGATAAGGAAAGAAGATGGGAGAGGCTGACCTGACTCTGCCGTGAAGATAGTGTTGGATATCATGGTCAGTATAATTGCCAGACTTGGAGCAAGCCTACGCNAAAAAAAGAATGGATCAGAGCCACTATGAGACAGCGGAGAGGTCATTCACTAACCTGACAACAATCTTCAAGGCACTGTGCCATGGTTCCGACCCAGGTGACATGACGGTGAATCCCATGCTCTCGAATCAGCTTCTCTAGGATGAATTAAATCCCAAGTCCACTCAGTCACAGCTCTAGCCCAAAATGGTTGGATAGTGACTCACGGTTCATCAGGAGATCCTGGTACATTGTCAGCTAAGTCTAAGCATGATTATAAGGCGAGGCGGCTCACTTTTTTCATAAGCTCGAACTGAATGCGGTCGGCAGTCCATCCGTCCCCGTACGGGACATGGAAATGCACAATACCTTCATCATAGTCGCTCAGTTCCAGCAATGAGTCGACGCCAATGTCATGCTTTGTATCCCCCTGGTATTCGCCCCAGATATAGCAATCCTCGCGAATCGTCTCCAGATACAAATTGATATCGATTTTGGGGGCTTCCTCCACCAAGGACTCAAAAACAAGTAGACGTGCTAGTCCTTCCAGCTTGAAAATCGGCCGGGAGAAGATCTGTGTGCACAGAACGGTCAGAGCACTGCGCATGGTCCAATCTCACTCACATCCGGATCAATTTTCCTTTGGTGAAGGTCAGGGACCAATATTTCAAAGCTCCGCTCAGAATACTTTGCCAAGCGAACCTCATATGAGGGGGATCGCCTAGTGACATCTACGGTGTTGCATTGATGCATGTGCACAATAATGCCTCTGGGGTTGCCCCATACAGCACGGCCTACAAGAGTAGTTATTTCCATGGACAACATTTCAACGTCAATCATGGTCTCACTGTCAAATGCAAAACAACGCGCGTCGACATCGAAGCCAGTGAGCACTTCTGAGGGAGATTTATACAGCCGTAGGACAATCTGCACAGGGCAGTATGGATATTGGGCTGAGAGGTTATGTGAGTCATTGTTGATGATTTGGAGTAGGGGAAGCTTACAATGAATTGTGACCGCGTGCTTTGTCCAGACGCATGTCACTGGGTGAGGGACGGCAGCACAAATAGCCTGGTAGATGCTCTTCATCTTCTCCTCCGCCTGAGGTGAGAATTTAAATGAAAGTACACAAGAGAAGCTCGTGTTTAATTTGAAGACGAACCTGTTTTGACGTCAATCCATACAGAAATACATCAACGTCCGCACCTCGATGCTGAGGGAAATGACACCAGGGTAGCGGGTCCAGCACTAGCCCAGGAGTGAGACAAGCTTGAACTGCACCGCCAGCAACGATGACATTATCCCATTTCATATGAGCCAGGGACCCATTCGTGAAAGTGTTCCAATTATTCACGAATTCCTCGAAATTATCGACCATAGCAGGTCTTCCTTTGGACCTTCAGAGACCATGACCAACCGGTAATACATAGTTTGACTTGAGGTCATTCTCGTCTCGTATGATCTGGGCTCGAGTTACCCTGATGTCACCGGGGGCGTCGAAAATGTTCACAAGGCCAATATAGGGGTCTGACAGGACTGGATTGACTTGATTGTGGACAAAAAGAGAACGAAGTTTGCCTTCTGCCTGAAGTGCTGCAGCCAAAGGATCATCGAGACTGACGCCAGGACCTGGGGGTAAGTTTTGGACATTATTGATAAATGTATCCCCAATTTCTTGAAGGTCTGGCATATACATTGTGTAGGCGTCAAGGAGAGGAGGGAGAAGGGCTTGAAGTTGCTGGAGGATTGGCTAGATCCCCCCCCCAAACCTCTGAGCAATGATTTATATACTATATTCCTCCGACTGGCAAGAAATCTCCAAATTACGTGCTCCCCACAATCGGAAGGAGATCTTGCGAACACCGGTCTTCTGTGAATGTTGAGCCATTGCTCGTCTCTTCTAGAAGCAAATATCATTTATCATCTATCTTATCATCATTGATCATTACTGGATATGTGCAAACCATTCAAGGAGGCTGGTTTCCTAAAAGCTCTCTGACTCTGGAACACTGGAAATGTCGGCGAGTTGAAATCTGATAGGGCGATGTGATACGTGAAGCCACATCCATCAATATTTGGATTCAAAGATGGGTCTATTGACTGCGAATTCCCATTCGGATACTCTGCCACACCTGCTAGAAACAGTATTTGGTGAAAACTAGATCTGCGGAGATCAGGGGATTTACAAAAGTGAGAGTTTGGCGGTCTTGGAGTGGAGTTTGTCAGGTATTCCAACCCGTGAAAACTATTCAGTTGTTTCCTACACACAATAGATACCCACAAACTACCGCCGACGTCAGTCCCGCCGAACGTATCCTTTGTCTATGCCAGAAAGAATAACGTCAAATCCGATCTGCTCTTTCCGATCCCAACTTATCCGTTCGCAATCGCTTTCGACAAGGGTCGCGTACCTGTCTCGCACACCACTACCCTCGGCTCTAGGTGAAATAATGACGCACGCCAGTCATTGATACTTCCTGGACCCCGCTCATTTGGATTGGGATTAGGACCTATGATTAAGGTAATGGAGCGCTCGGAAATAATCCTGGAAGGTAGCTGTCTGGGACTCGAGTGAGGTCTGCACGTCATCGTATGGATGAAGTCCCAGAGTTCAGGCATAGAGTACAGTCTTCATCCAGAATCGGCAGAGCTGCGGACATTGGATGAGTGCGATAGCTTCGATCGTGCAGGAGTCAAGCTGGCGGCGACCGGGAGGGCTCACAACCACAACAAAGATGATCCATAGGATATCCTCTGGGAGGTGGACATTAATATTCCCTGTGCGGTTGGAGACAGGTGATTTGTCAATCGCAAGAGCTTCGACTAGAACTCAATGATGCTGTGTCCAAGGATCTGGCGACTGGTAAAGGCATCTAACATGACCTCAAACTTGAATGCAACCAAAGCTGAACGAAATATTGTGGTATCTGTATATATATGGATAGGACAGGATATATACACGAGTGAGCCATATGCAAGGCGCAAAACGAGCGAACATCTAGATCTGGTTGTCTAACATCAGGTGTCATAGACTAGCTAGGGACGTTGGTGGGAAAAGCGCACCTTGGCAAAGATATGAATAAGATCAAGATATCCTGTCATGAATATGAGCCCAGCAGAACGTGAAAGGTATGAGATTCTGGCCTCCTACTGGAACAGCTCTGCTGGGAGCGTCAGGTTGTATGGTTCTGTTGGCTCAATGCTGACATGGAGGTCTGCAAATCGATCGAGGAACACGCTGTGGTAAGCATTTCACGGGAGCTTGCAGACGAACTTATTGCTCGAGCTGAAAATCTTGCGTCGAGGATCATAGTCCCTTAAGCGAGGCCAATTCCCCCTTTGCTTACTGGGGTCAGAATGTCGCATACTGACGGTGATGCGCAGGTCGCGTTCTAAGGCTCAAAACACAACAAGACGAAGAACCAAACTCTAACACCAACACACACACAAAATAAACGCACCAAGTATCTTAGGAAGATAAGAGGCGGGCAAGGGTATAGTGAAAAGCTCTAAGTCAAGCTGGACTTGGGCTTCGGAACGTAAACTTTGCAATCGCAAGTTCGAGGGGGGAGCTACAACCAGGTTCGATGTTATTGCTTCAGAAGCTAAACTTCGTAGACAACAGACTTTGACAATACACGGATTTGACTTTAGAAGTGAGAACACGGTCTCGACACGATATAACTTTAACAACACAATGAGGACACGGCCTCTGAACGACTTCTGAACTTAAACACGCAAAAGATAACAGAAAGGCTCTCGTAGATTCGGTGGGTAACACGGACCCGGACGCAAAATACAACGCTAGCTACCTGCTATATAGATTTAGTTACTCAGGATCCAAGATTAAATACTGTAAATAAGTTTGGCAGACACATCCAAAACAAACAGAGATATAAACACATGAAATCAACCAGTCCGAAAAGAAATAATCATATGAGGGTATCCAGGTTCCAGAACTAGGTCTCGACCTTTCTAGACTTGCATTGAGGCTTGTTCAGAACCACTGCCAAAACGGCACTCC